>JACXGK010001008.1:70063-80961 GCA_016801125.1 Novumbra hubbsi
AAATGTAACAGGTGCGCTTTTCGACCCAGAATTGCCTCTAAGAGGTTTCAGTCCAGATATGGAAGGCTTCTACTTTGCAGAAATACATAAACGACATGTTATTCGTTGCATAAGATTCTCCCCTACAACTTATAAAGAACCGTAGGCTTCTATCTTTAATATTTCCGGAGATATAAATCGAAATGCAACACGTGCGATTAAAAAAAAAAAAAAAAGTAGTCGAGATTTGGAAGGCTTTCCCTTAACGGAAATAGACATTCGACACAACGGGAAAAAACCGTAGGCTTCTATCTTTAGGCAATCCGGAGTTATGAATAGAAATGTATCGCCATGATTTTTTTTACAAGATATGAGTCAATCGGTCACGGAGCGTTAAAATAAGTTAATGCAATTAACGCACCTTCTTGGCGTGAATCATGAACACTATGCCTCTGTTTTAACCACTTACTGTTGTGACAGCTATTGTGAGTTAGTGATGGGAAGTTTTGATCTACTGACTAAAATCGTTGACTCTGGTTCAGCAAAATGAAATAATATTTTTTCAAGTTCTTTCGTTAATTCTACCGGGGCTGGGTGTCCGATGTTTAAAAGCTAATGCTGAATACGTCAACTATTGCAAACCATTATCATATTCCAACATTTCCTACAGAAATGACAAATGGTTTCACAGTAAAATCTTTCTTAATTTGTTTTCATGTTACAGTCGCTCTATGGAATTGAGCAAATTGAGTTCCAATGTATTGAACGCAAGGAAATACATTTTTTAAACCGAGAAAGATTGTTAGTGCTGGATCAGATGACCTGGCTTCTAAAATCCCCCAACCTCAACCAAATAATTTGGGACAGCAGAGCGAAGGAAAAGCAGCCAACAATATCTCAGTATATGGGGGAAATCCTTAAAAACTGTAGAAAAAGCTCATGATTTGGTTTAGAGAATACCAAGATTGAGCAAAGCAGTCATCAAGGCAGGCTACTTTTAATAATTCATGTGGGGAGAACAAGTATTTGATACACTGCCGATTTTGCAGGTTTTCCTACTTACAAAGCATGTCGAGGTCTGTAATTTTTATCATAGGTACACTTCAACTGTGAGAGACGGAATCTAAACACGGCGAATGGAGTTTAGACCAAAAAGCTCTATTTTTGTCTCATCAGACCACATGACCTTCTCCCATTCCTCCTCATGGCAAACTTCAGATGGGCCTGGACATGCTCTGGCTTGAGCAGAGGGACCTTGCGTGCGCTGCAGGATTTTAATCTATGACGGCGTAGGGTGTTACTAATGGTATTATTTGAGACTGTGGTCCCAGCTCTCCTCGGGTCATTGACCAGGTCCTGCCGTGTTCTTCTGGGCTGATCCCTCACCTTCCTCATGATCATTGATGCCCCACAAGGTGAGATCTTGCATGGAGCCCCAGACTGAGGGTGATTGACTGTCATCTTGAACTTCTTCCATTTTCTAATAATTGCGCCAACAGTTGTTGCCTTCTCACCAAGCTGCTTGCCTATTGACCTGTAGCCCATCCCAGCCTTGTGCAGGTCTACAATTTTATCCCCGATGTCCTTACACAGCTCTCTGGTCTTGGCCATTGTGGAGAGATTGGAGTTTGAGTAAGTGGGTGGACAGGTGTCTTTTCTACAGGTAGCAAGTTCAAACAGGTGCAGTTAATACAGGTAATGAGTGGAGAACAGGGGGCTTCTTAAAGACAAACTAACAGGCCTGTGAGAGCCGGAATTCTTACTGGTTGGTAGGTGATCAAATACTTATGTCATGCAATAAAATGCGATTAATTACTTAAAAATCATACAAAGTGATTTTCTGGACTTTTGTTTTAGATTCTGAATCTCACAGTTGAAGTGTACCTATGATAAAAATTATAGACCTCTACATGCATGCATGAAATCCTGCAAAATCGGCAGTGTATCAAATACTTGTTCTCCCCACTGCATTTTACGTGTGGTAGAATAATTAAAATAAAGCAATAAACAAAATGAAGTATATTCAATATATATTAAATAGGACATATTATGAAATTACGACATTATAAACTACAAAGCTTTTAGAAACCAATCCCAACGTCCCTCCTAAACCCTGAACCCTCACAGACTTAATTGGTAAGTAATGCTATTATGAATAGGAATGGAACAACACAATAGTAATGTTGTTGGATCAAATCTGATGAAAGCATATTTGGAATTTACAAACAACACATAGATCTGGCCGGGGCTGGCTCTAGGCATGAGCAACCTAAGCGGCTGTTTAGGGCCCCCATCCACCAGGGGGCCCAGAATGCTTAAGAGCCCCGGGCCACTAGAGGAGAGGGGGCCCCCAAATCACATTTTGCTTAGGGCCCCCAAGGGCTGGGGCCAGCAGGGGTTCTGGCTGTATGAACCATCAGTGAACTTTGTTTATACTTACATGAAAAAAAAAGAAGAGATTTCTAAACATGCTGACATAAATATTAAGATGAACGTAAAATTCTATTGAGTTAAATATACACTTTTAACATTTTTATTATGCTATATTCTTTCACAATAAACATAGTTATTGTGAACCCCTGGGGATGTCAATATAATTTGTCTTTCTTGACAATAATCTGCAAAAAAAGCTTCTTTCATGATTTTTACAAACTAATGTCAATTAATTAAAAATATATAGTGTAAAATAAGTGTAAATATTCACCCCCTTTTAAGTGACTGACCTATTTTAACAGAGTTCCAGCTGGTTGATGCCAGCAGTGTCACAATTAGTGAAATGGAGATCACCTGAGTTCAGTGGATGTGTGTCAAGTGATTTCAGTATAAAAACCCCTGTGTCTGGGAGGTCCAGTCTCTGGTTCATCAGTATTCCTGCTACAATTGCAACATGAAGACAAAAGAACACTCCAAGCAACTCAGAGAAAAGATCATTGAAAAGTATAAGTCAGGAGATGGCTACAAGAAGATTTCCAACTCACTGGACATCCTACAGAGTTCAGTTAAATCCATCAGTCAGAAATGGAAGGAGTACGGCACTTCACAAACTGAGTGAACGGGCAAGAAGAAGACCGGTGAGGGAGGCCACCAAGACACCTAGGACCACTCTGAAGGAGTTAAAAGCTTCAGTGGCTCAGATTAGAGAGACTGTACATACAACAACTGTAGAATTCAAACTACTTCCCCGAGTCAGAATCAGAGAATGTCCACACGATCAAGTCTTTCCAAAGTAAACGCCTTTATTACAGATATATCTGGAGATCGTTCTCCACAATACAGCCGAGAAGATCTAAAGTCTGTTCACATTGGACAGAGTTTATGTAGCCCCCTCCCCATTGCATAGAAATTGTGAGTGTGCTTCCTGTGTGGGCGTGTCCCGTCTTGCAGACCCTGTCTCTGACCGTGGGGTCATCTGGTGGCAGATAAGGGAGGCAGTTTGAGGGGGTAGTCTAGCGCCAGGAGATCTACTAGGACCCCTCTGCTAGTGCGTGTTTACTTTTCCTCTTCCTGGGTTCATTGCCCGCATCAGTGTGTGTTAAGCTAAAAGCCAATAAACCTGTCTTCCTATACATAGTGTCCTTGCCTTAACCTCTTGACTTATGGCCCTACTTCTGGAATGTACTAAGTAACATTTTACACCCCAGCCTTGCTATCTCTAAGTATACACCCTACAGGCACGGTTTGTTTATATTAGCCCATCACACATCTAATCTTTAATAAAATATTCCACACAACTTATGCCTGGGTTGTTCACCAGTCGAAGCTGTATAGGAGAGTGGCAAAGAGAAAGCCACTGTTGAAAAAAGCGTGTATGAAATCTCACCTGGAATTCGCCCAAAGTCATGTAGGAGACTACAAGGTGACAAACAGGAGACTCCAAGGAGACAAATATTTAGCTTTTTGGCCATCAGACTAGACACTATTTTTGGCGAACACCAAACACTGCACATCACCACAAACACACCATCTCCACCGTGAAGCGTGGTGGTGGCAGCATCATGCTCTGGGGATGCTTCTCAGCAGCAGGCCCTGGAAGGCTTGTAAACGTAGAGGGGAACATGAATGCAGAAAAATATTGCCAAATCATGGAGGATAATCTGACTCAGTCTGCAAGAGAACTACAACGTGGGCGAAGATTTATTTTCCAGCATGACAACGACCTCAAGCATACAGCAAAAGCTACACAGTAATGGTTGTAAGACAACAAGGTGAATGTTCTGGAGTGGCCAAGTCAAAGCCCAGATCTAAATCCAATCTAGAATTTGTGCCTGGACTTAAAAAGAGCTGTTCCCACCCGATCCCCGAGCAACCTGACAGAGCTTGAGCTGTTTTGCAAGGAAGAATGGAGCAAAATTGCAGTGTCCAGATATGCCAGCCTGACTGAGACATATCCACACAGACTCTGAAAAGTGCTGTGATTGCAGCCAAAGATGCGTCTACTAAATACTGATCTGAAGGGGGTGAATATTTATGCAATCATCTACTTTATCTTATCTATTTTTAATTAATTTATATTATTTTGTCAATCTGTTTTGACTTGGATATTAAATAATGTTTTTGGGCAAATTCCTGTAAAAAAAGCCAAATTATATTGACCATGATATAATGTATAAAAGCAACAAAAGGGTGAAACATCCAAGGGGGGTGAATACTTTTATAGACATTGTATGTTTTGGGTCATTGACCTGTTGAGAAACAGATAATCACAGGTAATCACACTAAGTTTAAACCTGCTGAGTTGACGTATTGTGTATTAATGATGTTGTAGCCTTGCTGGATGAGTGCAGAGACACGATTCATGCTTAGATAATCCGTTCAACTTTTCCTTGTCTCTAAGGCGTGGCTGTCGGAACCAGAAATCTCAAATTTGGACTTACCAGACCGAAGTACAGAACTCCATTGGTCCATTTATTGTGTCTCTTGGCCCCAGCAGAAGCCCATGAAAAGGTGTCTGACTTTCAATAGAGGTTTCTTATCAGCAATTTGAATTAACACTAGAATCGCCGAGCCATTGTCTCCCCCCTAAAGCGCCGTCGGGGCAAAGTTTGCCCATGAGTCTACAGACAGGGACGTATTCACTGACAAATAATGGTTGCTAGATGGCGCTTCTTGTACGGATCCAAAGTCAAGGCCAAAACTTTTGGGTGTCTGTTTTATCTTGTGTCAAAGTGTTTTGATTCAATGTTGCTCGGTTTAAGAGATAAGTGTGTAAAGATTGCAATAACTACAATGTGTAAAGACGCCTGTCTGGCTTGGTTTTATACCCGGTTTCTACTATCGCGCAGTGGGAAAATATTGGTGGAATAATATAAAATCAAAATAACTTTGGCAACTGAACTGGCGATGTCAAGGAGATTGTCTTGCGCATTCACCTCACTGTCGATCTATGGCCAATGTCCGTGTTACGTTTTAAATTTCACAATAAATCAACCTGCTCACAAAACCCAAATATCACTAAATAAAACAAGTGACATTTAAAAGAACAAAGTAAGAACATCAAACATGTTCCACCAATTGAGAAACAAAAATAAAAACTGGGAAAAAAAGTGGCGGAGAAAATAACGCATAATATAACCTATTAAGCCTAACCTTCATTTCAATAATTTCCCTACTACACAATAGGCAGGACAAGGATGAGCTATTAGAATTACGTTTGAAACATTCATATAAAATCACCTGATATGAAAATGAGCAACCTAATGGGTGTGTGTAATCAGTGGATTCTCTAATAGGTTAGTCTTGGCCATTGCGTTGTGATCAGTGATTCTTTGTTTGAGCTAGTAATGAATGCACCCATCCCCACCTAAAGACCGCATCGTGAATCAATAGATTTGGTCTCAAGTCAAACCGCTAACCTGTCTGGCAGAGCTCACAAGTTTTGTTCCCTGAACATTGAACGCTCACTTTACATCTCCTTTTCGCTGTCGCATAACAACATTGTCCACTACTTTCATTTCTCCATAAATTGCGTTGTGCATTCAACATCTATTTTTTTGGCGGCTATTCAGAATTTAATGCCAAATGTGCCCGGTTTATTGGCCATCTATTGTGTAAAGCGACACTGCACCTTGTGTTGAAACCAAATGTTTCCCCGGGTTTCGAATCAGAGAATGTCCACGCCGTCACGTCTTCCCAAATCATACACCTTTATTACAAATGCATTCGGAGATCTGTCTCGCAGGGCAGCCAAGAAGATCTGAAAGTCCGTTCACATAAATAGCCCCCTCCCACACAATCAATGCATAGTTGTTGCTGCGCGTGCTTCCTGGGTGGGTGTGTCTCGTGTTGCAGCCCGCAGCTCTGGGGTGAACCATCTGGTGACCTTTTCCGAGGTAGATGAGAATGGTGTTGTTGTGTCCGGCGCCAGGAAGTCTACAGGACCCCTCGACTGGCCTGTCTCCCCTCTCCTTCCTGGGTCACTTTATCAGTCCCATGTGTGGGGGTCAGGCTAGAAGTTAATTCATAGGTTTCCATGTACACAGTGTCCTTTGTCTTATCCTCCTAACTTCCTGACCCCCCCCCTCTTTTGGAATGTCCCAAGTAACCTATTAACCCTCCAGCCTTACTCCTTAGGAGTCTACTCCCCAAAGACATGATTCCAGTCCAGCACCTAACATCTTTAATAACGAATTCCACACTTGTTCATCTACTACAGTTATGTTCTCACTGCACTGTATTTCACAAACGTATCGACTACCTCCGATATCATTGCAAATGTATCCTTAACAAGACAGGCAGTCCTTGTGGTCCTGTCATCAAAGCGCAGATATCTGAGAATTTTTTATTTTCATTTCGGTTGACCAGTAATCATCGAGTTTCATGCTTTTACCGCCAGTAGCACCTCTCAAATAAATAAGATCCACGAATGCTTTTAGTTCGGCATCTGTCAATTTTAACTTTCCTGCATAATTTTGCTCAGCTCCCGTTCTCAGCGCAAATGTTTGTCCAGATGTTTGTGTCAATCTAACACTTTAGACTACTCAGTGGACTTGTAATATTATTAGGGTTATTCCGTCAGGAGTAATCCTATTGTAATTGTAGGTTTTATTATTAGGGTCACTCCGTCATGTATATTTTCAATTAAAAGAATACTAAACATTCCAAAATAGTTGAATTATTAACTTCACTGGTGAAGCAGTGGTTAGAGTGAACCGATTGTGAACTTAGGGTTCTTGGTTCAACTCCCTCTGTCTGCAGCAACTTAAAATTTGCTTTTACGCTTCCGCATTTTGCGTATGCGTCTTTCAATTTTCGAATTGTCCCCAATGTTTTGGAGTAACCCAAATTGCTGCTTGCAGCTATATGTATTATTATTATTGAATTGTACACTTTATTTTACTTGAGAGTCAAATAAAATAAACTGTTGCTTTCTACATACATACAACTACTGGACTACTTCAATATGTATGGCACTGAATCGTAACACAGATAAGACGTTCCGGACCTTTGCTTGAAGTAATTTGGTCTAACTGGACCTTTCTACATTTTAATTGAATACCACTGATCTATATATGTAGACTTTAAATATTTATTTTTTCTAAATAACAGAAGACTCTTATACAGGAGCCCTTGTGACATCTGCTGATTGAAAAGAAAATTGCAACCATGGAATGCAGGAATAAAAATGGCCGAACACACAATTTAACATTGAACAGGAATTAAATAGCCTTAAATAAGCTTTTCTCAGTGTGATTTTGACAATAAAAAAATACTGGCTGATAAAACACACATATGTAGGAAAAGTCAAAAAAGCAGGTTCCTGGAATTTGATCAAGAGTGAAGATATAATTATTTTCCTCTTCACTGGGTAAAATGTGCCCGCTCTGGCGCTTCTAGTGTTAATAGTATATACGATACATTAATTTACTGTTGATACTAGGGAGGTAATGGTATGCCTAACTCCTGGTACGGTATGTGTTGGGGTTTGAGGGGCACTGTTTGGTATGTTTTTGGTAAAAAAAATATTGTCAAAAGTGACTGAAAATCAGTTTAAGTGAGCACAATCTAGATCTCCAGTTGAAAAAAAGGGCAATATGTGAAAATGGCACACATTTTGTTGTACGGGTGTACCTGTTTGTCAAAATTGTGTATTTAAACTCGATTCCCAACGAACACATATCTGCGGCCACACACACATCTATTGCTCTTAATATTCCTTTATAACAATTACACTGCTGCTTGATGACAGCGTATATGCTACTGAAATTGTGAAGTTTGGGGTTTTTATTGACTTAGATTGTTTAAAGTAGTTACAACCGTAAGGAAGACGTGCTTTGTACAGATCTGCTTCCTGTTGAAAAAACAATACGGTTTAAAGATTCACGACAAAAAGACTCAATACACTCAAGTAAAAGTATTTCAAAATTATGTTGTTTGCGCACTGCATAAAATTAAGTAGTGTTAACATGTTGAGGTGTTCCCTACCGGGTAGGCTACTTTTTATTTGCTCTGTCGACCCCTATTACTGGAATGCCCAAATTTTGATTTAAATGAAGCTTTGTTTGTTTATCAATAGCCTACCACTACTGGCAATTGCAGCTTGGCTCTCAAAACAAAATTGACAAAACTCTTAACAAGTTTTATAATTTATGTCAAGACATACATACAGAATAACCTAATGTGTTTTTTCTTAGCTCAGTTTTTTTCTAGAGCCATTTCACAGCGTCATGACAATTTATTTTCGAAATGGTTTCAAATGTGTACAGGTATGATTACTAATTTGTGTACCATTACATCATTAGTAATGGTTCCACATTCCACATTCACACAAGACTCTCAAGAGATAATATTTTCCCTCACCATAACCCCAATGGAGGTCTCACGATGATGCTCTTAAGGTTTTTATGGTAATTTTGCCCAGTTCATGCTTTGTACCTAATGTTTTATTCATATTTATATTTTACCATACACTTCTTGTTTTTTTCTACCCCATGCTATTCAGATCCCATCTACTTCTGGCAGCAGACAATGGAGGATATCACAGTATCAGTTCGCATGCCTGAAGGTATCACCAAAGATGACGTGCTCTTCAAACTCTCCATTGATAGTGTGAGTGTGGGTGTGAGAGGTTTCGCACCCCTCCTGGAGGGGCAGCTGCATGCCCCTGTGGACACAGAGGCCAGTGCCTGGATCATCAAAGATGACAAAAGGTTTGCACTCTTGCTGTTCAATATAGCTTATTGTTTTTAATGGAACATCTTCCCTGTTGAGTGCACTAGTAGTACAGCCGTGGCCACAAGTTTTGAGAATGACACAAATATACATTTTAACAAAGTCTGCTGCCTCAGTTTTTATGATGGCATTTTGCATATACTCCAGAATGTCATGAAAGTCCCTATTTGCCATGAAAATGCACTTAATCCCCACAAAATTATTTCCATTGCATTTCAGCTCTGTATGGAGGTACATTGGTGTCTTTATGTTGAGAGCAAAACTTTTTTCTTTGCAATCAAAAATAAATGTTCTGCAACCAAAATCGATGTTTCAAAGCTAAACATTTTTTTTCCAATCAAATATTTTGTAGTTGCGTGCAAAACTTGATGCATTTTATTTATTTAATCTACAGAATATTTTATTTGAAAAAATGTTTTGCTTTTGAAACCTTTTTTCTTGCTTTTGAAACTCTTTTTTTCAAACAATTGTTTCAAACGCAAAAACAAAAAATTCTAATTTCAAAAGCACAAAAAAAGTTTTAAAAGCAAAAAAATAATTCAAATAAAAAATAATGTAGATAAAAGAAACATGCGTGATCGTGTCAGTCAAAACATATCTACAAGTGCTCTTACAACACGTCTGCCCCTGTGTTTTGCTATTTTAAAACAATGAACATTTAGAATCGGATCGGTCAATCAAACTATACAATGCATTGTTCTGATCACGTGTCGATTTATTAACTGGGAGTTGAAGTGAGTATTCTTAAAATATAAAAATTCTGTGATGGCCCTAAAATTTTATAAAAGTAAGTCACAATACTATGAAATAATCACACGCGTGGGTCGGGGACATGAGCTGTGCGTGCACTCTGAACAGCACTTTATTACCAGTCAGAAACATTGAAGAAGTGAGTGAGAGGGAGGGAGAGGATCGATAAAAAAAAAATAACCCATAGGACTACATGATCGAGACTAGGGATGATTTGGTGCCGAAAAAATTATGAATCTCAGCACTCAAACAATTAGGATGTTTGTGAGACAAGCCACAGAGGCCAACAATTACAGATCAATAATATCAAGAGCTTTGCATAAAACGGGTCTGTTTTGGGGGTGGAGAACCTTTACTCCAAACCTACCATGTAACCCTAACCTAAATACATTTGAAGACATGCAGCATTACTTTCTCTTTTTTTTTTTTCAGCCTCGGCCGATAAAGCAAGAAGTGGTTGTTTTAATCGCCATTGGAGTTTTTTTTTGAGTGTATAGGTTTTGTGCATTGTTTTGAAAAGCTTGTTCCTCCCAAGAATGCTGTTTTGCCATTTGAGTTTTTTTTTTACAGGTTGACTCAGTGCAAAGAAGTCAACCTATTGTAACAAGTACTGTCCCTCTGCTCTGTAGAAGAATGGGCCCATCCCGATGGACGTGGCTTTGACAATAGTTGCTTCTCTCACGCCCATCAGCCAAAGTGGGAGAAGCTTGTGGATTTTTAATTTGTGCTGGTTAACAGTGCTCAGGGTTGTAGACTACGGCCACCACAAATCCAAACAACCGGCAGCATCAGACACGGCGCCTCTTCTGAAGCATATCTCACAGCTCTCTCAAGCTGGTGATCAATCCCTTTGTTCAGGATCAGAAGGTGCAAGTTCTTCAGTCAGAAGCTAATGGGTCTCCTATCAGCAGCCTTTCTTCTGACCCCTTTGGGCCTCCTACAACCGCATCTCCTACTACCGAGATAGTTCAGCACTCAGGGGCTACATCCCAAAATGCAAT
>JACXGK010001009.1:0-19418 GCA_016801125.1 Novumbra hubbsi
AAGGAAGTAAAGGGGGACACATTGGGGGTGACAGAGTAAAGGAAGTAGAGGGGGACACAGTGGGGGTGAAGGAGTAAAGGAAGTAGAGAGGGAGACAAATATGTAGTGGGGGTGAGAGAGGAAAGGGGGAGACAAATATGTAGTGGCGGTGAGAGAAGAAAGGGGGAGGGAATGACGACAGTCGGGAGTGCGGACATTTGTTAAAGAGAGAGACTGTGTTGGAGGGCAGGTGTCTCTGGAAGGAGACATTGTGGAGGGTCAGGAGGGACAACTGAAAGGTAAAGAGAGACATGTGATTGTTGGCCTCACCAGGACATTCCCAGAATATGGGACTCAGTCTCAGTGGACTGTCGATAGACGGCTAAGATCTCCTAGCTACTGTATTTGTATTGGAAGCCTAAAGGGACAATACCTCCTCTATTTCTCCTTAAGATGGAATTTGGTTGGTCGCTCAGAAAGATCCAATCATTCCATTGTTACCTTGGAGAATGACAGCTAAGTGGTTGCCCCAGGATACAGGGAAGCGACAGGGCACACCTGGACAGGAGCTCTAACTCATTATGCCGAGGCCACAATGTGGCTTCAATAGCGCAACATTTCCTACATAGCACACTTTGTTTCACTAGAGCTCTTTTACCTCTGGTCGAATCTAGTACACCTTACATGGCAGAAAAGCTAATAGTCCTAACTGTAGTTAGTATGTACAGGATAATAGATCTCCAGGAACAGGGTTGGTTTAAAACCTATAGAATGGCAGATCTCCAGGAACAGGGTTGGTTTAAAACCTATAGAATGGCAGATCTCCAGGAACAGGGTTGGTTTAGAACCTATAGAATGATAGATCTCCAGGAACAGGGTTGGTTTAAAACCTATAGAATGGCAGATCTCCAGGAACAGGGTTGGTTTAAAACCTATAGAATGGCAGATCTCCAGGAACAGGGTTGGTTTAAAACCTATAGAATGGCAGATCTCCAGGAACAGGGTTGGTTTAAAACCTATAGAATGATAGATCTCCAGGAACAGGGTTGGTTTAAAACCTATAGAATGGCAGATCTCCAGGAACAGGGTTGGTTTAAAACCTATAGAATGGCAGATCTCCAGGAACAGGGTTGGTTTAAAACCTATAGAATGGCAGATCTCCAGGAACAGGTTTAGTTAAAATCTGCTTCTGAAGAAAATGTGCCAGAAGCTCAGGCAGAGACACCCTTCATGTGTGGCCAGACCTGGGCATTGACACAGCATGTTGGGTACTTGTGGTAAACCATTCCTGCACGTGCACAGACATGGGTGTTAATTAATGGCGACTGGAAAGTGTCACTGAGCGTGTATAACCCTTAAACTCCTGGCTGCTGCTGGCTTAAGTGACACATAAATGTCAATATGTCTCATTAAACCGTGTCATGCTGTTTGATTCTGGGTTGTTAGTTTGTTCCCTCCTCTGGACTTGGACAAGCTTTTGGTTTGGGGCTGTCACTTGGGGCTGTGACAAACTATATGTTTTGAAGGTTGTGTGGGAAGAGAAATCGAGAAACGGACACTATTATGTGAAAGAGAAAGAAAGCCCAGAGGGGTGGTGTTGGGGGGGAACGTGATGTGCTTACAGCGCTGCTCTCCTGGACCGAGTGCTGTGATGTGGGTTTAGCTGGCTGCACATAGCGACTTGAGTCAATCACTCGTCGTGACATCATCTAAGATGTGGAACCATGCAGAAACAGAACGCAGCAACAACATATAACTTAAATGATTCCCGGTATTAAAATGCAGCTTTCAGTCACGGTTACTTTGTTGGCTGTTCACATTGATAGCCTCAGTAACATTTATGGGGTATGGTTGCAAACAGATGTATGGATACAACCAACTGTTGCACTGGGTAAAAAGGATAAACAAAAAAACAAAAAAGATTTTCCCCAGTCCTCAACTTATGACTTAACTAATTCCTTACAAATGGTGTTACAAGTACACTGTGTTGATGACACGTCATGCGCATACAAAGCAACAACTAAAACCCACAGAGACCACATTACACATGCACACTGTCTTTTCCCAAGTGAAACTTTCATAGCAATTTATCAGCGCAGAACCCAGAACCACTCGCAGCCCAACCCTAAAGTAGGTTTCTGTCAGGTCTGTGATCCCAGAACTTTGGCCTACTGAAGTATCAGAAAAACATGTGGTGCCAAAAACATGTCGCTAGAATTATTCTAAAAATAGAGTTCTTACCTAAACCATTAAAAAACCTAGATGGGAATCCAAACATTCCAAGTCTGCTTTTACGTACTCCTGCATCGATATGAAATGTCTAATTTAATAGGACTGGGATTTTAGCGTATGCAGACGTTCCAAGTTGAGGATGAGGGGATGTTATGCTGGAACAGATGGGACAAGTACAAGTTATATTGTACTGCATTCCACCGTGTAAAAATTGCCAATAACGTTTACAAGACTGAATTTAAACAATAACACAACTTGATAGGAGAATTCCTGATGTCAACCGAGGCACCGCTCTGGCCAATGAACAATCCGGTTTCCTGTCAGAGCCGGCTACATTCGTTTATCCTCCAATGTTAGTAACAAATGAAGATGAAACGGGGAGAAAAATGGATTTGAGTTATTTTCTACACAAGATATTTTTGTGTTTTATTTAATTGATACAAAATTATACCTCACGCCTATAAAACAACAAAATGTGGACCGACTGACTCCAGAAATGCCATTAGTACAGTGGGTTAGAGCATTGTAAGCTCTGTTGGCGGAGAGCTCATGGCATCACACCAGGGACCCCTCACACCCGAGCCACGAACTGCTTACCCCCCTGCCGTTAGGCAAGCGGTACCGGTCTCTTCATTCTCGCACCAGCAGGCTTAAGAACAGTTTCTTCCCAGCTACTGTTACCTTCCTGAACCTGAACTTTTCAAGGACAATAACGTTTAATCTAATCTTATCCTGTAAGCAACCTGTCTTTCACCGAAGCCTTTCTTCCATGAATGTTGGCAGACCGGTTTCAAACAGAATTTAATTTGTTCAAATGCATTGGTATTGTGCACAATGTAATATCTGATCATGCTATGTCAGCTCTTTTTTTAAAAAATAAATAGGTGTTGATGAGTCATGTGGCACCAAAATAACATTTTCAAAGGATTTTCACAGCTATGCTTTCGGCCAACACACCTAATAAGGATGAATAGATTCTAAAGCATACATAACTGGATAATTGCAATACAGTCACTAACAAACATGCATGCATTCACTCAATAACACAGCTGCTCCCTAACACACACACATAAGAGAGTTTAATAAGTTTAATAGAACTAAGAACAATCAGTCAGAGGAGGCACAGGGCAATCAGTGTTAATAAGTACAGGACACAGCTCAACTCTGCCCAAACTCTCCCAATAGGCAATGCTTTCTGGGAAAATTCCCAATACACTCTAGTTTCAAGGCTAAGATATTTTTATGAAAACATAATTGTCATGCGCATACATGTCCTTGTTTAGTCCTACGGTCTGTGGGTGTGATTGGAAATAAAGGGACACTGGTGGTGACATGTTTAAGCCAAACTGACATGTTTTTTGAACCTAGCAAAAGTGTACGTTCATTTGAAAATTATAACACATCACTATAACACTGATCCTTTTCCTGTAGTGTTATTACTGCAGGTTTACACCAGGACAAGCAGAGAGAGCATGGATCATGGAGCCAAACCTCACCTGTGTTTTACTTTCCCAACCTAACACCCTCCCTTGGTAGCTCCGTTGGTAGAGCATAGTACTTGGCCTAGCTGGAACATAACTCACCCTTTGAAGCTTTTATATAGAAGCCCCGCCCCTCACCTCCCCTTGTCTGCCATAAGTTGTGTAGCGACGTACACTGATGAGCCAAACGTTCTGACCATGTGCCTAATATGCAGTTAGTCTCCAGAAGATCATGGGTCCTGTGGGGTCCTGTGGAATCTGTGTGTTTGGACTGCAGCAGTGTTTAGTTCAGTGTCACGCGGCAGATTGATGTCCACATGAACGCCCGGACTCAGGGTTTCCCATCAGAACATTGGCCAGAGCATCACACTCCCTCTACGAACGTGTCTTTCCACAATGCATCCTGGTGACATCACTTCCCGATTTAAAGGAGAGAGATTTCCTTTTACAAAATGTTATGCTGTCTTTGGCTAAATGAGATATTTAGCTGTGTCATTATTTTTTTTTTTTTTATCACTGAAAATACCAAGCTATGCTGGTTGCATTTACACAATACATTTTCATCATCATCTCTTTTAAAGACACACAACTGATATGAATGGTCAAAAGAGTAATTACTGAGGAAATGATGAAGACTAGTCAAAGGAAGATTTATTAATTTTCATCAGATGTTCTTCTAGGCACAATTTGCATAACCATAGGTGTTTTTGCTCAGCACCGCCTGACATTCTGATGGACCATATGTCCAAGCCCTGTTTTATCCCCCTCATATAACTACGGTGCATCCAGGCCCGGCCAATGTAGCCCAGTGTTCCAGACTCAAAGAGAGGAGAGTGAGAGGAAGCCCATCTGGGCCACATCAGGCCAGGGTAAACGGAGCCAGATTGTACATGGAGCTCTGGAGCCAGTATTTGGCTCCCACCAGCCATCTCTAACGGGCAGTGGCTTGGGGTACAAAATGATACACACATTATCATTAACAAAAACCGTGTGCAAAAATGCTTATCCCACTCCAAACCCTCGCACACTTTGTGACGTGCCATTTGGTAGTTGTTCCAGCACCGTGCAGGGCGGCATTTGCCTGATGACTCCAAAAGATTCATCTGCAATATATTTTGTTCCATTTTTCAGTCTTCCATTGCAGCTGTTTTGGCTCCATCAAATTTGTACAAAACAAATTCATCAGGGATCGACTCGTCTCTAACTAATCAGAGTATCAAAGACAGTGACACATTTTCTACATTTTGCTCTATTAACATGTTCTGGATCCAGACCAAACCATTGGCCCCTGGGACCAATCAGATGGAACCCATCAGTTTCTAAGATCAAACAGAACAGATAGACCAATCTGCATCAAAGTACTCTGGCGTGGAGGAGCGGGACGTGGAGGAGAGGATGTAGAGGGGCGGCGTAAAGGAGGTCAAAAAGTGAAAGCTGAATTCTACACAGAGGTGGGGGGCGTAGAGGAGGAGGGGGCATGGAGGAGGGGGGCCTGGTGGTGGAGGTCATGGAGGAGCAGGGCGTGGAGGTGAGGGGCATGATGTGGGAGGCGTGGATGAGGGGGTGTAGAGGAAGTGGGGCTTGGAGGAGGGTGGCGTGGAGAAGGGTGTGTGGAGGTGAGGGGTGTGGTGGTGGACAAAGGGTGAAGGTGGAATTCTAAATGGCCTCTGAGATGGTGTTAAGACCTGTTTAAATTAACCCAAACTTGTATGACCTCATGTTCAACTAATTTCTGTGTACTAGCCTCTGACCCCCCATGCTACACAACAGGTGCTGCCCTTCTTCATAGTTCGGCAGCAGCTCTCTTATGTTCAATTCAAGTAAAAATAATCTGGAACTCCAAAATGCTTTTCTTTGATAAAAGAGACATTGATTTCAGTGGTCTGGCAAGTTGTTGTAGTTTATTTTAAACAAATGTTCTCTTTTCTTTTTTTTTTATACCTTGAACTGAAACAATCTGGAAAGGTTTTAAGAGAGCTGGATACCGGTCTGCAATAACTTATTTGTCTTTGTGTGTGCTTGTGTTTGTGTGTCTGCTGTTCATTTAGTAATACCTTGAGTAGGGGCTGTATTTAATCAGATGGGTGTGTCCACCTGGAGCAGGTTGCATGTATGAGTTCCATGTTGGTTAGCCCAAGTTAAATCCATTTCCAGGTCTAAGTGAAACCAAAACATTTCTTTGGATCCTATCCTATCTAAAGTCATTGCCCGTTCCTCCACCACTCCATCTTTCAGGGGGCTGTCACTCCTTCCTGTTTCATCTTATTTTTCACAGTCCAGATTAGCCCTTCTCCAGCCTCGTTCTGTGTTCCATTATGCATCTATGTTTCAACGGTTAAGGACCCAAACCAACACTGTTTGTTTGGAAGTTCAGATGCTGTTCTCTCTTTTCTCCCCACATTACATGTCCACATTATTCCACTGGCAGCTGTCGCCTTGTAGACTTCATTACTTTCACATTTTATTGACCAAAGATGTGCTTTTCTGTGTGTCAACCAGAGCAGAGGAGAGATTGAATGCCCCAGGCACAGTGTAGGGCTCTCGCTCTCATAATTGATCATTTTTTTCAGCATGGTGATCGGCTTTTGGAAAGTCACAATGGTAGGGGAGACCCCACAAAGAGCCATTAAAAAGTCGGCTGCTACACAGTGCCATTTCTGACAAGATTTATAGTAATAATCACTTTGCAAAGTGGTCAAGGCCAGGGCAGCTTTGTGGGGAAATGCTGCTGTGGTAATATTCATAATAGGCCTCTTTTTCGAACAAGGACGCTTGGCCTCGTCTCTCATTACTATGGATCGTGGCCCCTCCAGTTGAGTCGGTCCTCTCAGCAGACACGTCTACAGCTCAAAGCACAGTCATTAGTAGGCCGGGAAGAGAAAGAGAGATAGCAAGAAGGGAAGAGGGAAAGAGAGAAACAGATGGAGAGAAAAGCTGAGCAAGAGTCCTCCATTGGAAGCAGCTTTTTTCTGGTACACCATTCCATTTGGAAGATATACTTCCAACTTCCACAAAACCTGTTGTTGGTTTCCATGAAAAGGATAGGTGTCTGGGTTTGGTAACAGACTGACTGAAGCTCAGCTTGGTGGCTGTTTGTTCTTTATACTCTTCTAAGATTGTTTAAAGATGGTCCTATAAAGCTAAATAAAGAGGTCAAGTAAGGCACAGTACTATGCCAAAGGTATTTTTAAAGCTATAACTCTGGGCAGTCATTGTTATAACATTAGAATGGATTAGAATGACTCAATAAATAATAGAACGTAACAAGAATTGTTTTGTCTCGTCCAAAAGGTAATTGATATTTTGTTAGACCGCAAGAAGAAATTGTTAAGTCATAAAGAAATTTGAAGTAACTGGGCAGTTTATAAATAGAAAACACAGTAGAAGACTAACAAGTCTGTCTGCATCTGATGAACAATACCGTTCATTGCCTCTGTCCGTTTTAATTGGTTGCTGGCATCAAATTCAAAGTGGGCATATATATTTTAAGAAACAATTTAATGTCTCAGTTTAAACATTTGATATGTTGTCTTTGTACTATTTTCTATTGAACACAGGGTGTTAAATGGTTTGCCCCTACCCCATCCACATGGAAAGGTCAGTAGCATGAAGTACTCATTCTGTGGATTTATTCCTGGATACCTTCTGTCCTGTCCCATCTTAGACCTTAAGGAGGAAAGATGGGCCCAGTCACTTCCAATGAGGACTGTATTTCCAGACATTGGCTACAAGCTCTCCAAAACCCATTGCAGGTTTTCCCATTAAGCAGAGGAATTCGGAAACGGTGCTGACATTTTCAATCGGGAGTACATGAAAGGTGAAGAGTGTGTTTGTGTGTGTGTCAGCGGTGTGTGGTGATGGCGTGTCTGTCCGTGTGTGTTTAATTCACACTAGCTCCCTATGGGATTTCGTTACCTCTGCGCGTATACAAGTCAGTGATCTGTCTTTTATCAACACCATATTAGATCTTCTCTTTTTCTATATGAAGGCTAGAGTAACATGTGGGTAACACCAATGTATAAAAAGATCTGTTGATCGTTGGCCAGCCTAGCATTACTGTTTATGGACATGTTAAAGTTCACTGATTGTACCTAATACTGAGTTATTCACAGCAGCAGCTTTCTTGGATGATTGTCTTTTGATCAGGAGCAGATGCACTATAAAGCCTACTCTATGTATATGGGCTCTGCTTCAGTGTTGTTCAAGTGGGCTCTGGTTTCCCTTCTTAATTCTAGGCCGTGCGTAGGGTTGTCAAAGGGGTTGAGACCGCTCCGTAACCCTGTCTCAAAATGATGTCTACCTAATGTTTGTTCTTTGCAAGGTAACAGTTTGTGGTCATAAAGCTTGAAAGGTATTAAACAAGTAGTGGCAGATTTGCCAAACGTTAGAATAGGCAATATTCTCCGGGCAAATTGTGGCAGACCTGGTTTCATATTATTGTAATAGTTATTAAAAGGTTTCTCAACTCTGAGGACCCGACCTGTTCCCAGACAAACTGTACAGGCCGCTGTCATGGCAAGGTCAACTCTTTTTTGTCATTCAGAGTGGCTTCAACACGGTGGTGATGTTCAATTTGGAAACTATGAATTACTTTTAGTTCAGTTGTTTGTTTGACTTGCCAGTTGCAAAGTATTCAGCAGGGTTAAAATCAGCAATTGTCAGCAAAGATGATGCTGTAATCAAACTTGAAACATGGTGAGCCCTTTCTGCTACAGCTGATCACCCTGAGGTAGAGTACAGTTGGGTTAGGGTTATGCTACAACCTAATTTCAAAGGTAAGCTTTTTCTATGGTGTTGGTTTGTTCCTGTGATCAAACAAAATACATTGAGATTCAAATGTAGTTAAAAGCTACATAATCACACACTCTCGTACAATTCCCTGGGTCAGTCCATGGCCAAAATGTGCATTAGAGTCTGCATTGCAATGCAGATATGTGCATTAGAGCCCGCATTGCAATGCAAATATGTGAGCAGTAGCAAATAGCTCCAAATAGCTAGAGGGGCCAGACCTGTATCCATTATTACCTTCCTGATCTAGAACAATGACAAAAGGACAGTGTTTGTCAGTTATATGGGACATTTCTGATCACGGTTATTGTGGATATTATCAGTCGGCCACTGCAGGTTATAGAGTTAGACACATTGACAATGTTTTGTTCGATATTTTAAAAGCAAAATGCACAGCAGCTAGCCATGAACTCAACGTCTTACACCACTAAAGGTTTCCCCTGGTTTAACCTCAGTGAGCAGTAGAGTGAAAGGCACTTTCCCTGCTGCAGGGAACAGTGACACCACAAGCATGTGAGGGGGGATGATTCAGAGGTAATAGGTTCCTTAGCAAAGTGAAGCTTGAGTCATATTTTTTTTAATTAAATGATAATAAAATAATCCAACTCAGTTCAAAGCTCTGTTGAATAGTATTGATAAAAAGTATAACATTCATTTTGATTGTCATGATACATTACTATAATTCACTGCACCATCAGCGAACCAAGCTTTTTTGTACTTGCAGTCTGACATCCAGCATTACAAAAGTCCCTTATATTTTAGATCTTAGATTACTGTCGAATGACATAATTGTCTCTGGGATGTGTAAATCAAATTTGATTCATCTTCAAATGACCTCCCTGAATAGAAAAAAGATATTGTCCATGCCTCTTTTATGTCTGTATTGAACTGTGGGGATAGAATCTATGTGCCAGAGCTTCTACTCTTTAGCTACTCTCTGTGCCCTTTGATTTATATCTGGGGAGAACTTTCAAACTCATCATTGTAAATTGTTTGAAATGGTATGATGGGCCTCTATGTATGTGAAATGAGATAGGCATTGACTTTCTTATATGTACAAGGTGCACAAAAACACAGGATTGGTTGGTACAGGATACACCAAGCTTTTACTTATCTTGACACATTTAAGTGGAATAAGCTCCAAATTTGAAATAAAATGTCTTCTTATGATTATAAAGGTTCTTTAAAGCTTGATTGATTAAATTAATGTAAATATATTAGGGAGTGCAAACTATTTGATGTCTTTTTTAAGTCAGATACTTCTCTATGAGTCGTGTTTCAACAGCTATTTACAGAGCATTCAGTCTGTTCTGCTATATGGTGTTACTCAGAAAGGTGTTTGTTTTTATTTCCATTTCCTGTTAACTAAAATTCAACACATGTCACTTAATTCCTGTTGTGAGAGACTAAAAAAGTTTAAGGGGTCACTGTTCCTGTAAATCAAACCATATTCAAGTGTCCCCCTTCTAAGGACCGTAAACTAAATCCGTCCCACTCCGGGGAAGGGTGTCCATTAGGACAGGAAATAATTTTTCAATGTTAGTAGGGTATCCACTTTTTGGAAGGTCGTCCATTTGGCCTGGACATTTATTTCCGTGTTAGTAGGGTTTCCACCCCTTGTGGAAGGTCGTCCATTTGTACAGGAACTCATTTAATTTCAGTGTTAGTAGGGTTTCTTAGTTCCCTGGTGGGTAACTGGAAAGAGAGAGAATGGTCTGTATCAGGTTACCTAATCCCTAACTTATTTACCACACGCTCACCCAACAATGGCCAATTCATCCGTCAGTGTGTCTGTCTACACCACCACCAGGAGACCAGGGGGGGAGAGGAAGGACAAACACCACCACACCAGCCCCTGGGAGGGAGAGGGCACCAGAGAGACACAGACATGTGAAGACAGACACAGGAATAATTCATACCAGGTCACTCATTTAAATAAACTTGTTGTCAGTTTACTTCTCTGTTCTAAGATGACTGTTATATAAACCCCAACCATTCCTAACTGTATACTACCACCTTATATGGATCTTCACCAAATCTCTCTTCCCTAAATACCTGCATTGACCTTAGCTGACTAAAAAGTCTCAAGTTTCTGCACCACAATGCCCAGGTATTCTAGGTGGCCTCAGGTATTCCTTGGAAACACATGTCCATTTAATTGCAAACCAGCCAAGCTTGTTGTTTTGATTTTCCTGGAATGCACGCATGTATGCATGCACAGGCACGCATGAACAAATACACACACACACACACAGTATATCTGTTTTTACAGGGCCTGCTCAGGGTAGACCATAATTGAGTCCAAGTAGCGTCTTGGTTCTGTGGTGAGGCCTTCGCAGATGGCATCGGGGCACACTCAGTGAACTCATTTCAGGCCCCCTGGACTCATTTCAGGCCCCTCTACCTTCAGCCTGGCCCTGGTGACGGGCCACAGAACCTCCCCAATAGGCCCCTCTCACCAGTAACCGGTCTGAATGGATGTCTGTTCTTGCAGACTCTGTCTCTCATCGCCACCCCATCAATCCAACCGCCGCCTTCCCACCATCTCCCACTATCCCAGAGACAGGGCTGCACTTTGTCCCGTGACTAGCCCCCCCTGTGGCCCCCCGAGGACCACAACCCCACAGCCACGCATGGGGATTGACAGCTATCCCAAAGCAGAGGAGGCCTCCCATAAATGCCAGTACCACCCCTTAAGCCCTGGCCTATCCCCTACCAAATCAACACGCCCAGGAGCACCCATCCCCCATCCACATTAGTGACAGCTTCACTTCCACCCTCGCTGTCCAAATACCAGGAAGAAATACTCCACTGTATCGAAATTCCAGAATGCTACCTCCACCCTTTAAATAGGCCCTCAACCACCTAAGAAAACCTTCCCCACTGTATCCAAGTATCAGAATGCTACCCTTAAACCCTAGAGAGACATAAATCAATCCACATACTAGAACAAACCAGGCCCCCTATATCCAAATCCAAATGGCCCACTTTACATAGAGGAGTCTCTCTTCCAGCTAACGAGCATCCCCTCCCCAGCCATACCGAGTCTTAATCAGCTGTAGCAGGATCAAGGTTTCTTTGAAGGGAGTGGTGATGGGTGGACGGAGTTGTGTGAAAGTTTGTTCATTAGCACCCGTTGAGAATATTTTTCTCGTCAACCTCTCACTGTCCTTACCGTATCCCATATTGTAAGATCAGACTCACCCTTTCTTTTCAAGTGGTAGTAAAGCCTATAATGTAGGCCATATTATGGAATCGAGTTATGTTGTTACTGGCAGAGATAATAACACCTTCAATGTTAAATTCCTCTTCCAGATAAGTGTATTACACCATATTGAATAAACAATTTAAATGGCCAAATCATCTGTTATGATCATTATCTATAATAGTGATATAATTATGGATACCTTACAGGGACTGTTTTTAGTTAAAATGGTCCAAAGGAAACCATGACTGTCTGGGAGTGGTCTTGATGGGAGGGGCATTCTCAACACTGTCTGGGAGTGGTCTTGATGGGATGGGCATTCTCAACACTGTCTGGGAGTGGTCTTGATGGGAGGGGCATTCTCAACACTGTCTGGGAGTGGTCTTGATGGGAGGGGCATTCTCAACACTCGCTGTTTTAGGCACATTCACAGTAATGTCTTTGTTTTTCAATGAAAATGTACATGAAATTTGTTTGAATAGGAAATATGGACAAGGTTACAAATAATTTGTTTTAATTTAAATAACAAACCTTTTTCAAACTTCGTCAAAGAATTTGCAGCAATTACAGCCTTGCAGAACTTTGGCATTCTAATAGTCTATTTGTTGAGGTAATCAGTTGAAAGTTTGATCCGAACTGTAAATTTCCAGGTCTGAGGCTTTTTTTTTGCAACTCAATAATATACTAATAAGTTGTTTTGCGTTTCAGAGGAAAGTTGTTTCTGGCCTTTTAGTCAGGATACAATGAGATCCACGAGATCTTTAGTGACCACATAATTTTTCTTTTACTATGTTCAGCAGAATCTTGCAAACCAGGAGATAAAAGCCATTACTATGAATGCATTACCAGAATGTGACATTTCTGCCAAGCTAGGGTGCTCTAGCAAGACAGACATCACTAAGATGTCTGTAAATATTGTGCGTTTGTGACAAACATATGTTACACATTAATTTAAAGGGGTGAGCCAGGAAAACGCGCTGGTCATCACCCTTTAAACATAAGCAGATGTCACAATTTGCTTTTACAAAACACCCAGCCTGAATCACCAAGGAGCAAGCAACAACAAAACTCCCTGAAAGGGGCCAACATTTTTGGAAGAAACCTAGAGAGGAACTAGGCTCAGAGGGGTGACCAGTCCACTACTGGCTGTGCTGGGTGAACATTTTATAAGTGCAAGTTGTAATAATTAAGAAATACATGTGGGCTGAAACATGACTAGGTGGACAAGGACAGAAACAGCCGAGTCGGGGGTGGTGGTCAGCAGATCCCAGCTGGAATCCTCAGATATTGTCTTGATCTGCAGCACAACCAGGAGGAATTTAAACAGGGAAAGCAACAAGTTTAGGACACCCACAGACTGATACAATGGTATTGGTAAGCACAGTACGCAGTGGGAGGAGGGACATTTGTTCCACCAAACAATAAAATAAAAATGAATACCTTTTTCCCCATCTTTTGTATTCAATATAGGCCAAGCAGTAAATAATTAAACAAACAGTTTGCCCACATTTTCGGGAAAACGTAGAACCTGCTTTTTTGCTCAAAACACTAAACACTAAAAGAAATTATCCATATTCCTTCCAGGATTGCTACAAGGTTCTATTAACTACATAAAAAAACAAGTGATCTATGCACAATTATTCTTAAAACAATAGCACTTGTTTACTTTGCACTCCTTGGACCTGTGGATAGAAGGGTACATCCTAAGAGGGAGGGAGGGTGCTGGTTTGACCAGGTATGCTGCTCTGTAGGGCCTTGTCTTAGTGAGAGGGTGGAACCTGATAGGAGCCCGGAAATATTCCCTCCATCCTTCATGGTTCACGCTTGACGTTGTCCTTTAGTTAATGCTTTTAGTGTTTGGGATCCTTAATCATTAGGAAGGTTCTCCTCCTCAATAGCCTTTTGTCTGTCAGAAGAGAAAAGCATGCACACATTGAAAAACAGCATGACACTTACTAATTCATCAGTAAAACTTGTGGCACGAATGATTCATTTTGTTTTAATTTCTACACATTCATTTAAGGATCCAGCTGCGTTTTTGAGCACAGCCTTTACTTCGTCTCCTAGATTACCTTTGGACTTCAAAAGGAGGCCAGAGAGGACGGAGGAGAAGGGTAGAGGAGGCAGCTAACCCAACTGATGAGTAGTGGCCGGGGTTAGGGTTGAGGTGAGGTATAGGGTTAGGGTTAGGGTTGAGGTGAGGTATAGGGGTGCGGAAAAAGGGACGGCCATACTTGCCTGGTATGCGGGCCAGCTGGAACATTGCTTCACTTTTCAACAAATGAATAGCGGCTACTTGAGCTCGGCTGGTGTATTAATATGTGATAAGCTCAGCCCAGGCTGTTGGCATGGTTCCTGTCTTGTATACTGCCATGTCTCCTGTTGATGTGGAAGTTGGATTTGGGTCCAGTTTGCAGTTCTAGCTCTTGGCTCGGTTGCGTGCTGCTGGTTCGAATCAGAGTGGGGCGACCATCTAGGATGCGGTTAGTGGAGAGTCCATAGGGGGACAGTGACACAAACGGCACACACCATGCAGCTTCTAAAGGAGCATATCCCTGGGGGAGGAACCAAGTCTTGTGATTCACTTTGATGGAATGCAATATATACCATACATCAACAGGGGATTATTATTTTTCGAGCTTGTTTTGACATGGGACACCTTGCCAATATTACGCTTTGATCAAACACGATAACCACAGTGCCAGAGGATACATGTTCTGTGTTGTTGGCCGGCGTTCAAAACAAGGAACAATCACCACATATTGGCACCGCGAGTAGGAAAATAAAGGCTATTTAAAAGAGGTCCACAGTGTCCCAGGTTATCAGAAGAGAACCTCAAGCTTTTGTTCTACCTCACTTAATAGCTTTGTTCTCATTTATTTTCTGTTATTGATCAGCGTGTTCCACCATGTTTTGGGATATATTACAATTCTATTCCAATGACCCTGCATTCTAAAATGTGGTTACAATGTGTTGGTCCTCTGAGGGGGAAAATAGTTGGCTTGTCAGTGAGGCAGTACTAAAGACCTGCGGGTTAGTACGTAGGTCTGAGAACATGTGTCCCTGCGGCAGGATGGGCTTGGTCTGCCTGCTGTAGGCCTGGAAGTCTCTGTCTAATCAGCTTGTTAGTAGCATTGAGCTAATCAAGCTAGATCCGCTAAAATGAATAACAGGAGGAAGGACATTAGTATTTGTCCAAGTAGTTTAGCCATTACGTGCCAGAACGTTCTACAGCAGTTGGTGCACAACAGGAGCATGGTTGACTTATCTGACGGGTGTTTAGGTATTGAGTGAGGTTTGGGTTTAAATATTCACACACACAATTAAGTGAGGTTTAGGGTTTAACAGTTAAAACACAATTGAGTGAGGTTTAGGGTTTAACAGTTAAAAACACAATTGAGTGATGTTTAGGGTTTAAACACTCAAACACACAATTGAGTGAGGTTTAGGGTTTGAACACTCAAACACACAAGAGGGTTTCATTCGTACTTTGGAACAAAGCGTGGCAGGTTCTCAGCACTCTTCATTGTTGGAACATGTGACAGTGATTAACAAGCGACAGGACTGAAACTGAAGCCTGAGTGTAGCCGGAAATCTACAGACGAATGTGTAACAGGAATATTCAGGGTCGTGTACACACAACTTAATTCATGCATATAAATGGCTGCGCTCATTGTTGAGTGGCTTCTACCCCTCGGCACAGCATGTGCTTTTGTTATGGCCGTAACCATTGGTTCCCGGGGTTCTGCCTTTGCAGTGGCCAGACGACACTGGGCTGTCGTTTACTGGGCTCCCAAAGGCAGAGAGTCTGGATGTGGCTGACAGGTGTGTGTGTGTGTGTTATTTTATTTAATACACACTTCTGTGAGCTGAGGTATCGGGTATGTTACTGTGTGAGAAATGAAAATGAGCAGATGGAAGAAACTTTCTGAAATGCCCAAATCCTTTAGAGAATTCAGCAGCAGCCAGAGTATGAAAGATAATAATGTTTGGTCGTATAGATTCTGGCCTTTGTTTAACCTCAAAGCAGCAGCACCTCCTATCAACGTGGGACAGATTTGTTCAGTCTATAATACTTAAAACAGAACTAAGCCTTCTGCTAAGAACGGGATGTTATTGCACAAAAACCCCAGTTTATCATAAAGCTTCATCTTTTGGGGTTTAAGCCCTTTGTTTTCCCTGTGGTTACATTGCGATTTGATAGGTGGAGGTTGGTTTTTACAATAAAGTGTTGCAGATCTCTGATTGTATTTATGTATTGGCATATTGGTTTTCCCTCTCAGATTTGGACAAATAATAGACATTTACGGGGAATGGCACATGATTATCTTAAAAAAATGCATTGGATCAAATTTGCTATTATGTTACACTGCACATTGATGGTTACTCTGGCTGCTATGATTGTTTAATAACTAGCTCAAGAGCTAGTCAAATTGGTCAAAACCATTAGTATCATAATGTGATACTACATGTCATAGAACTACTATACTTTTTCAAACCCATAAAATTTTCATGCATTTGACATACGGCAATGTTAAAATACTTGTAATTGCTTAGTTTTCTTGGCATTCGATTTGTATTACTGTAAAAGGTTGTATTTGTAAGGTATCTCGGCTAGGCTAATTATTTTGCCAAAACACCACAATTGTCTTACTTTCACCCTTAAACACTATCAGTCATGATGTATATGGCTAACTACAGACAAATTATATTATTTTCTGCAGTACCAATTGTTTTTTACAAAATCCCTCCCAGAGTGGAAAAATTCAATCTGTGGCCCATAAATTTTGAGGCAACTTGGTCTGGAGAGACGACACCTGGCCCATGATGAATTGGTCTAAAGGATTTACTTACAGTACAGAAGTATCATTGCGGCCAGAGTGTAAATTCTGGTCATAGCCCATCTACAAGCAGGCGACGGTCCAGCAAAGAATGTTGCACATTTCCTCAGCACTGCCCGGGATGGATAGGTGGTTTTCAAACATGGTGGCATTGTCTTGTTGCAATCTAGGTTGTGCGCTTGTAGGCTGAATTGCGGTTGTTGGTCAGGGAATGGGCACTCTTCCAGCATGTTGGTGTCATTGGTCAATGAAAGTTATATAAAGTGCTTTTACAGATAACCCGTCTGAAACCCTAAAGTGAAAATTGTTCTGAATCATGAATCATCCACAGGCTCATGTCCTCTTAAGATTCAATAGGACTTCAGATAGAATTAGAGAGAGAATTGGTTGGATCCAAAAGGGTACCTCATTATATTATTCAGACAGTCCTTCCCCCGTCACATAATATAATGCCTCGTAAACAACTGAGAAAGAACAGACTGACCAGAGTCCCAAGACACAAAACTATTACAGCATAACACTGGGAACTGGACCAGGTGGGAAATAACTCCACAGTTAGGTTGGTTTCTAAATCCAGTGCCTTGATGTTCACTTTCACACCTCTGGGTCATACTATAAGTATTTATAGACCCTACTAAGGACATTTGTTTTCAGTCAATACTTAAATGTTGAGACTGAGTCTGTGATTCTCACATGAATCATTCCACAATAATAGAGCTCAGTGGGAGAAAGCCCTTCCTAATGCTGTTTGTTTAGAAATTCAAGGTACAGTAATGATGCCGGCATCTTGTGACTCAAATGTGTAGGTATGAACGGCTGAACCAGTTAAGAAATAAGTAGGAGCAACTCCTTGTAATAAAATGTAGGTTTATTACAAAAAAAACGAAAAAAACATTAAAATCGTCCTAGCTTAATCATTATTCTAGAAGCCGAATTTAGCACTAATTGAAGTTTACTTAGTGTCTTATCAGAGTACCCGGAGAAAGAGCATCTTTGTAACAAAAATGCTTTCATTTTTGGTTCTGATGATTTAAACAAGCCGCTCTTTTAAAATCTATAATCAAAAGATAGCTCAGGGTTGAGTGTAACGCTAAGATCCCTCATAACTTTTCACCAAAGCGTACCCTTGATTTTTCAGAGGACAAGCCAGACACACATATGAACTAATAGATTTCTTATAGACAGGATGTAAACCAGTAAAGAAAGTCTGTACCAACCTATATTTGTTTGCCGTTTGTCTTTCCAAAAGAGGGTGAACAATGGCATCAAAGGCCATAAAGTCAAGAAGCACAAGAACCAACATAACCATGTCTGATGCCGTTAAAAGCTCATTTCCCACCTCAAGTGCAGTGTCAGTTCTACGATGTTGTTTAAATATTGGACTGGGCCATTTCACAAATAGTCTTTAGTTCATCTGTATGGTGCTACTATATCCAACGTATTTCACAGGGTTGTTTCTAGTGCTCCTTCTGGCCAATAAGTCTCAATGAAATCTCTGTCATAATCACATAAGCGTCTCCCGTGTTGAACTGCCCCTTTAAGTTCAATCTTACCTGTGGCATCAGGAATCATTCCAGATCACAGGCAGTAAAATCTTGATTGAGATCCCTCTCCAGCTGACAACAGCTGGGTTCTGGTCTCTTCTTCATGTTAGTTCCACCGTCTCACAGGGAGTGGCTGGGATGAGAAATGTGCTATTGCTTGTGTTGATTGTAGCAGTTGGCCCTTAAAAATGAAAATAAAACTAAAAGCTTGTTGACACACATGGTTTATTTCTATGTGGCTGTGGTTTGTAAATCACGGCAAACAGTGTCAAGTCTAGCTGCTTGGCCTGGCGTACACATTACCGCTTGCATCCGTTTGTATGTGTGTTTCTTTCGTTTCTGTGTGTGTGTTTCATCCATTTCTGTGTATTTTTATGCGTGTCATACTGTGTGTATGTTTTTTCTTGCTTGCTTAGGTCTAGCTAATTATTGTGTACCTCAGACTTGACTTTACAGAAATACCTTGGGATTGTGTCCAAGAGTAAGGAATACTAGTACGTGTGTGTTTCTGTGTCGGATGCTGTGTGTGTGTGTGATGAAGCAGTGCAGACCAGGAGCCCAACACACATTCCTCCATCTTGGCAACAGACTTCGCCAGCAGACAGAGCAACCCTGCCAGTCTCTAAGACTTGCACAAGCAATCTTTTCCATTCTTCATTACATGAGATTTCAGATAGTTTTTCTAAAAGTATTGAACAACATTGAAGTTCATGACATTACACACATGTCATTACACACATGCCCCCAGCTGGTTTAGAGTGGAAACACTAAAAGGGGACTAACCAAGTGTTAAAGCTGAAAGAAAAACAGCAAGACGCTAAAGCCCACACCAAACCCATGCTTTGGTTGTCGTGCCAGATAAGTGTCTTGATCGACAAAGAGACCGTCCCTCATTCCATTACATGTTCCATGTGTGCCTTCCAATACGTTGTAAGGCAGGGGAGCTGCTGAACAGGCCTGATCCGCCTCAGAAACACAAAATATGCTGCCTATTTAAACAGGACTGGGCACAGCACCTCTGAGGGGTAAGAAGTAGTAAGCAGTAGTAAGCAGTAGTAAGGAGTAGTAAGGAGTGGTAAGGAGTAGTAAGGAGTAATAAGAAGTACTAAGGAGTAGTAAGGAGGGGTAAGGAGTAGTAAGGAGGGGAAAGAAGTAGTAAGGAGTAGTAAGGAGTGGTAAGGAGTGGTAAGGAGTAGTAAGGAGGGGTAAGAAGTGGTAAGGAGTAGTAAAGCGTGGTAAGGAGTGGTAAGGAGTAGTAAGGAGGGGTAAGGAGTGGTAAGGAGTGGTAAGAAGTAGTTAGGAGGGGGAAGGAGTAGCAAGAAGTGGTAAGGAGTAGTAAGGAGGGGTA
>JACXGK010001009.1:19518-80959 GCA_016801125.1 Novumbra hubbsi
AGGAGTAGTAAGGAGGGGTAAGGAGTAGTAAGAAGTAGTAAGGAGTAGTAAGGAGTGGTAGTGAGGTGTAAGGAGTAGTAAGGAGGGGTAAGGAGTAGTAAGGAGTAGTAAGGAGGGGTAAGGAGCAGTGATAAGTAGTAAGGAGTGGTAGTGAGTAGTAAGAAGGGGTAAGAAGTATTAAGGAGTAGTAAGGAGTAGTAAGGAGGGGTTTGAAGTAGTAAGAAGCAGTAAGGAGTAGTAAGGAGTAGTAAGGAGGGGTAAGAAGTGTTAAGAAGTGGTAAGGAGTAGTAAGGAGGGGTAAGAATTGCCTGTGGGTTTCATCATGGACCAAGATTTTAACATGACAATGTTTTTCTTGGATTTGTTACTCAAATAAACTCTTGCAAAAAACTTTATATGATGGATTTTTTACTCATATTTAATCTAATCCCCAAGCTATTGTGTACACTCACAGCCAATGATGTGGCTCACAAGACTGCATACCCCAATGCCAACCTCGATCTTGCTTACTTTAACAGTTAATTATGACTGAGAACACATTGTTATGTTCTGCAACAATCTGGCACCGATGAGGCCGACTGCCTTGCTCAGGGACAGAACAATAGATGTTTCCCCTGGCCATTGAGCTTTTGGTTAATGGTCAGAGGATGAAACCACTAGGTTGCCACTTCCTAGGGAGCTTGTATGTTAGTGTTTGTTCTGCTGCATACCTATGACTATTTTATATCAAGTGCTATGGAAAAGATGTTCTCTATAATTGATTTCTCTTGAGTAATCAGATTGTACCAGGGACCATTATTAGAGCAGCTGGGTTCAGACAATAACTACAACTACACAGAGAAAAGGTAGGCTCTCAGTAAGCTCTGGCCAAAGTGGTCAAAGTGGTAAGCTCTGGTCAAAAAATGTGTTTGAGGTTTAGCAGTGACCTACTCCAGGGAAATGCATAAGGGATAGGACCTGTATTAGTAGATTAGAGTCTCTACTTCAGTGAGGGATGGGATGTAAAATGGGTGCCCTAATTGTCTGTGGTCACTTAGGAGCTTGTGGTATTGTACCTAAGAGGAATGTTAACAGGTGTCATGACTTCCTAATCATCTCCGGCTTCCAATTGTCAACGTACCAGGTAAAATAAAGGTAAACAAATCAATTTGATTCCAAATTCAACTTGAAGTGGAATTGAGTTTGTGGGATTTACCCAGATTGTGCTTGTTTACTACTACTACTACTACTTCTACATCTTTGTTCCAAGATTAGGGGTGCTGTGTAGCCTGTGCAGCCAACTATATCATCTCCCTGTAGTCCTCCATGACCATCACTCTGCTAGACTCATATTCATTCACTTATCTACAGCAACTATATCATTCTCTGTTGTCCTTCATGACCAACCACTCACCTAGACTCCTATTCATTTTGTTATCTATAGCAACTATCATTGCCATGTTGTTTAAATGTAAATATTTAAAATAAGCAACAAAGGATGTCTGCTTGCTTTATCATCTATTGCACACTGAGATACTGTCACGTCTCCGCCTGGTGGCGGGCTCTCCTCTGTCTGCGTAGCCCCCCAGCGTTGGTGGCCCGGCCTTTTAGGCACCATCGTTCGTGTTTGTCCGGTTTCCCATGTCCTGTGAATGCATCCCTCCCTAATTCCTTCCAGGTGTTGCCTATTAACTAGGTATATAAGCCCTCGTGTGTCTTGTCTCTGTGTTCGTTATTGTCTTCCTGTTGCTTGTGTCGCACTGTGTTGTGCTTCTACTGAGAACCTATCTCACCTATCTCACCTACCTCACCTATCTCACCTGTGCTTTGGGCACACGTTCCTGTCAACGGAGAAGTATACTCCTTTATTTTCGTTTTGACAAGGTAAAATAAACCCTTGTGTTTACTTACAAACCTGCGTTTTGGTCCCGTCTCACACCGAGCATTACAGATACACAAACACGTTGCCTTACAGACAAAAGCAGAGCAGCTGTGCCTGCAGTCACCCTTTTGAAGTCCCCCCTCAGAGATTGGCTGCATGTTAAGGACAGACAGAGCAACAGTAACAGACAGAACCACCCAGCTTCTCTGTATAATACACACCACAACTGAGAGGTACAGAAATCATCAAAATTACTTCAGCCAAGACTGTGAGAGCCCCACACTCTTATATGATGTAGTTTACTGTCCATTTACAAATCTGTTTTCTTAATTACATTGTACTTTATGGCTTTTGGGGTTAGCACATACATTTCAGCCTGTTACTGCCATGTGGGTATTGCATTATATTACTTTGTGAAAGACCTGTTCAAACAAACTACCTAGATTTCCATATTGCAGTTTCATATTTTACCAGGTTGAGTTTCTCTGCGTGCCCAATTAATTATTTATTGCAAATCTCTTTTGGGTATTTGCGAGTCACAGCAATATTGTTTGTTTGTTCCTGCATTATATTCAGCCATAATGCAAATTCAAAGCAATTCCCACAGGTGACCAGCACATAGAACAGTTGGAAGGATAGCTGTTACCTAGGAACAAAAGCCGAGAATATACTGAACTTATATACTGAAACCTGCGGAGAAGGGTTATCAAATGTTAAATCCATATAATGTAAATGTATCTTTATTCTGCTTTACTGTGTTTGTACATATGCTTTTTCCATGCATTGAAGTGTGTGGTCATTCATTAGAATGCACCAATAGAACGTCTGGGGGCTTGTGACGCTGGTCAGGCTGGTCAGTCACTGGTCTGACCACACACGCATTTAGCTGAAACCGTGTTTGTAACTTGAATTCCTCGTTGTAATTGTTTGAAGATCTACATTATGAAATGTATACGATGGCAAATTTCCATATCAGGACAAGAAGTGTTACTTTCGTATAGATATGAAATGTTACGAATATTTCATTACGATTAGAGTGACAAAATGATCACGGTTATCTGTATAATTGTTAAAATGTACTGAAACCATTCCAGTTTTATATTGAAAAACAACAATTAAACACATAGGATTAGCATCACTACGCACTCTTTTGTGCATAAACATTAAAATAATGAATTAAAGATGGCAACATTAGGCCATGAGAGATATAGGTTTCCTATATGAAACCTATATCTTTTATGAACACATCTTTAGATAAAAAAATCTAACGTGCATATAAACCCAACATGTAATCAATTCCAATGTGCAGGTCTTGACGTTAAAATAACAACACAAAATATTGATATGGCAATTCCATGAAATAGAACCCTTTAGGAAGTAAGTACAGAGACAAAATGAACATGTTTATTTAATGAATACTTGCAAGGAGAGAGACATTATGGTCACAAAGGTAACAGTAAAGAATCTCTAAAGTAACACAGGACAATCATCAGTTCTTATACAGTCTAGGGGTGTGGTCAGATCATGCAGAACTGTCCCATGTCCACAATGCATACACAACGCCATACACACACACAATGCCCATAGACAACAGACATGCTGACCCTCCACCTTCCTCTTGGGGACTACGGACCCCGTAGGCAACATTCTCAATGCCACAAGCCTCCAGATAGAAATAAGATGCTTTTGGCATAACATCCGTATGTACGAGTCCTTGTTTCACACTAAAACAAAACACTGTTGCATGCTGTGTCTGCATTAGATATGGTGGTACATGTGTGTATTCTTGTCAAAAGCAAAACTTTGTTTTCTTTTCAATCTAAGATTATTGTTCTGAAAGCAAAAATGAGTCTTCAAAGTAAAAAACAAAATCTGTCTAACTATCTATTTATCTACCAAAACACTAAACATGTGTTTAGGCAAAAGAAATGTAATTATGAAACCTTAAATCAGGTTTGATTTAAGACTTTTACATATTATCTAGTATTACTGCTTATACTTACTTTATCAATAAAAACTAGGTTACGTTTTCAAATTTCAAATTCACATGCATGAGAGAAATCACCAGAATGGAGGAATAGTAGTCTCTTGTATTAAAATGTGTCTGGAGGAAATAACCTCTGCCACCCAGTTGGAACCTCATGTCATTCTTTCCCCACCCCAGTTAAAAATTGCTAAAACCACTACTGCATCAGTATTATCAGCCAACACCAGTGGATATAAAATAAACATATTCCATTTGACACAAAAAAAAATTATAATAGTGACTAGAACAAATAACATATCCTGGGAGAGTGGGTCAAAAACATTATGTAAAAACTTTCTAGAAGTTATGTTTCCCATAGATAGTTAAAGTTCGTGTATGTTTGTATGTTTGTTTATCAACCAAGGATAAAGGTAAGAAGATGAGTAACTCTGAGACCGGATGGTTATCTACATTACCTCGTCTTCCGGAAAGATACCTTACAATTCCCAGAATCCAATGGATGAAAAGCTGGTAGAAAGAGATGAACAGGATTGTGATTTGGAGTGTAGACCCGTGACTGGCACCATAGTGACGGCCCATCAACCACTAAAGGACAGGTTATGCAGGTCAGAGAGAGTTTGAGCAGGAGGTTTATGGTACTCCTAGACACATAGGCACCAATGGTGGGGGATGTAGAGTGGACTGAGCTGCTTTAAAAGGTTATAAGGCACTGATAAGATTCCTTGGCAAGGAATTCAGTGTAGGGACTATAGCACTGTCTAATGACCAGGCCAATCCCACATGCATGGCTTTTGACTGACCATACAAAAAGCCCATCGACAAGAGACTGTTAAGAGATGAAAAGATGTGACATACACCAGCAATTCCTTCCCTAACTCACCCTGGATTACTAGATACCACAACTAAAGGCCGTTAAACAGCCAGGACTCACTACACCAATTCCCTCCCGGATGTGACCATTAAAAAAGAGGCCTGACAAGCGGCATGTCCTTGTTGTATAACAGACAGAATCCAGACTCCAGGGAGAAATCGGACAATAGATTATTAAAAAGCATCTTATCTTTTAGAAGAATTCATCAGAAAAGGAGGCTGAAACAATGAAATTCATTTTGATGCAGGCTGAAGATTGTGTTGAGTAAACATTTTATTGTGTATTCTCACACTTGTGACTTTCAATGAAAACTTGAATTGGTATTATTACTTAGGGGATATTATCAGTGAAACAATGACCTAACTTTCTGGGTTGAAGATTTATCCATCAGAATTGGAGCAATATTACGTATTAAATTCCCAGTGGAATAGGATTCTGTGCGTGACTCCTGCCAAAGCAAACCACCTCAAGGCTTTAGCCAATCAGGAGTGAAACCTAGGACAAAATCAGGTCCTAACTTAATTATAAATGTATCTATAGCAGCATAGGGTGAAAAATCTGCCTTTCATGAATAATAATCTTAGGGGGACTTTGCCCCTGGATGTGGAAGAACATTCCTGGTTATTATACTAATGGTCTTTTGAAGAGTGTTTTTTTTTTAATCTCACCTAAATCGTAGTTTTGATGGAAATATCAGTCGGGGGCTTGTTGATCAAAAATATGTAGGTGCCATGTTGAACTTCTAGTGACCAGTATGAGAGCGATGACACCAAATTTAACACACCTGCTCCCCATTCACACCCGAGACCTTGTAACACTAATGAGTCACATGACACCGGAGAGGAAAATGGCTCATTGGGCCCAATTCGAACATTTTCACATAGGGGTGTACTCACTTTGGTTGCCAGCTGTGAATACATTATTGGCAGTGTGTTGAGTTATTGTGAGGGGACAGCAAATAATTTATTCTGATTTTTTTTCACCTACTGGCAAAAACAAGCCTGTTATGATGCCATCAGTGTGGTTTCCGAAAGGTTATTCACATTACTGGACCACTGGTTGGAACTGTAAGCATCACAACGGGTTCCTCCTGTTAAAATCTGGTCACCTGAACGCTATCCTCATTTTGCTTCACATTTCATGCGAGAGTTCACCAAAGTAGTTTTTGTCCATTCATTTACTTGACTAAAAAACTCCAGATTAAGATACGATTATCACAGTGGACTAAACAGCACAAATGGGTCAAGCTCAGAACTGCCTGCGCAGGATAGAAAACTGAGGAGATTAGGAAAAGCTATATGGGATTCACAGCAGAGTGACCTCACCCTTTTGACTGGTAGGTCTAGATCTTCAGCTTGACGGAACAGAAAGAAAACACCAGACTAGCCCATGCGAGCCCAGCGGAACAGTCAAGAGGACCAGCCAGTGTATTTATCCTTTGTATTCTTTTGTAGCTTGACAACAATGCCTATATTCGTTTCCCGAGCTTTATCACAATTTCTAATTGACTGGCAATGTTTGAAGTTTGTCTTGCAGTACATATCCAATCACGTGATGGCACGAAGTGGTGTGCCACCTGGATCGTTATGTCCTCTGCCTAAAACATTTAAAACAATAAATCTGTAAATAATTTAAATAATGTTGACTTTTGTGGCACAAAGTTTTGAGAATTACACAAACATAATTTTTCACAAAGTCTGCTGCCTCAGTTTTCATGACGGCAATTAAAATATAATAATGTCATGAATAGTGGTCACATTAATTGCAAAGTCCCTCTTTGCCATTAAACCTTATTCCCCCCAAAAACATTTCCACTGCATTTCAGCCCTGCCACAAAAAGACCAGCTGACATCATGTCAGGGATCCTCTAGTTACCACAGGTGAGAGTGTTGACAAGGACAAAGCTGGAGATCACTCTGTCATGCTGATTGAGTTAGAATAACAGACTGGAAGCTTTAAAAGGATAGGGTGGGGGTTGAAATAATTTGTTCTTCCTCTGTTAACCATGGTTACCTGCGAGGAAACGCGTTCAGTCATCATTGCTTTGCACAAATAGGTCTTGACAGGCAAAGATATTGCTGCTAGTGAGATTGCACCTAAGCCTACCATTTATCGCATCATCAAGACCTTCAAAGAGAGAGGTTCAATTGTTGTGAAGAAGGCTTCAGGGTGCCCAAGACAGTCCAGCAAGCGCCAGTATCATCTCTTAAAGTTGTTTCAGCTGCAGGATCGGGGCACCACCAGTGCAGAGCTGGCTCAGGAATGGCAGCAGGCAGGTGTGAGGGCATCTGCATGCACAGTGAGGCAAAGACTTTTGGAAGATGGCCTGGTGTGAAGAAGGGCAGCAAAGAAGCCACTTCTCTCTAAGAAAAACATCAGGGATCCGATATTCTGCAAAAGATACAGAGATTGGACTGCTGAGGACTGGGGTAAAGTATTTTTTCATGATGAATCCCCTTTCCGATTGTTTGGCTCATCTGGAAAAACGCTTGTCCGGAGAAAGAAAAGGTGAGCGCTACCATCAGTCCTTTGCCAATACAACAGTAAAGCATCCAGAGACCATTCATGTGTGGGGTTGCTTCTCAGCCAAGGAAGGTGGCTCACTCACAACTTTGCCTAACATCACAGCCATGAATATAGAATGGTACCAAAACATCCTCCAAGAGCAACTTCTACCAAGAGCAACTTCTACCAAAAATCCAAGAACAGTTTGGTGATGAACATTGCCTTTTACGGCAGGATGGAGCACATTGCCATGAAGCTTAAGATAACTAAGTGGCTCGGGGAACAAAACATCAACATTTTTGGTCCATGGCCAGGAAACTCCCCAGACCTTAATTCCATTGACAACTTGTGGTCAATCCTCAAGAGGCGGGTGGACATACAAAAACCCACAAATGCTGACAATCTCCAAGCATTGATTCTGCATGAATGGGCTGTCAGGGTGAATTGCAGAGGTGTTAAAGAAGAAGGGTCCACACTGCAATTATTGACTCTTTGCATGCACTTAATGTAATTGTCAATAATAGCCTTTTTCACTTATGAAATGCTTGGAATTATACTTCAGTATACCATCGTAAAATCTGACAAAAACATCTAAAACAACTGCAGCAGCAAACTTTGTGTAAACCAATACTTCTCAAAACCGTGTCATTCTCAAAACATTTGGCCACAGCTGTACTGTAGTACCAAATTATTTTTCCAGATACTGAGGAAAGATTTTATTGGAATTTTTGTCTGTACCTGAAGGAAGTCTCTTTAAAACATAAACCTTTAAATAATGTTCAGATCAGATGCAGACTGGTTTTAGGATTTTCCACTGTGTTTTCTGATTTCAACTTGCCCAATTTTTCAGTCCAAGATCTTTTTATCTCCATTAATAACAATGGCCACAAATACTTGCCTCTTTCCAATAACTCTCTGGAAGCCGTGCTGGAAGGACCAACAACAAAAAACAATGAATGAAAATAATGCCTTCCAATAACAATGTGTTTTGTTACAGGCCACAGAATATGAGGAGGACTTCTCAGAGGTCACCAGAAGCCTGGAGGGCTGAGTCTCTACTGAAGAGCAGCAGTGGAAGCAACATTTTGTGCTTCACAAATTGATCCACTGAGACTAAAGAGAACACCTTGCGGCACAAATGGGGGTTTTGGGGGTTAATGGGGGTTATGGCTGAGTAAGTAGTAATCGTAGTCGAGAGTAACCGGTGCAGTGGCCTAGCTAGGAGAGGTAGAACAAAATGTTTTAAAAGGTGTATCTGTAGGAAGACGACATAAAGTTAGAATCAGCAGATTTTCTTTTTTAACCTTTATAAATCTTATATAAAACAATTACTTTTAATGGAGGTGCGCACTGTTGGAAATTACTGTGAAGTCGCTTTTCTCAGTCCGGACAATTTCAACTTTGACACAATAACTGCAGGCTAGTATAATGGCTAATGTAAAGTTTTTGCTGTACTTTTTTCTGGCGTTGAGCGCATTGCATGTCACTTATGTGAATGTCCTATTAAGCAACACTGTGCAAGCGGTACCTTACAAGAGGTCAGCACAAAAACAAGAACTGGCTACATAGATCGAAAAAATACAATAAGTTAAATAAAAATTGGGGATTTTAGTTTGTGACAAAAGTCTTGGAAAACATACAAAATAATTGGATAAGAGGATTTTAGAATCAACATGCCACTGGGTTCTCCCACAGCGGGCCATGCCACTGGGTTCTCCCACAGCGGGCCATGCCACTGGGTTCTCCCACAGCGGGCCATGCCACTGGTTTCTCCCACAGCGGGCCATGCCACTGGGTTCTCCCACAGCGGGCCATGCCACTGGGTTCTCCCACAGCGGGCCATGCCACTGGGTTCTCCCACAGCGGGCCATGCCACTGGGTTCTCCCACAGCGGGCCATGCCACTGGGTTCTCCCACAGCGGGCCATGCCACTGGGTTCTCCCACAGCGGGCCCAGCCACTGGGTTCTCCCAGAGCGGGGCCTTCTGGCAGCTTGTTTACATATGAATATGAAATGTATTCCACTGGCCTGCACAGTGAGCCGCCAGCCCTTTACTTTTAGAACATTGCTCAAAAAAGAGTGTGTATGTGTCGCGTGTGTACATGTCGCTTGTGTGCACATGTAGCTTGTGTGCCTGCTCGTGTGTGTTCTGAGAAAGTAATCTGCCTATCATTAGTAAATGTAATTTACCGTTTCAGCAAAGAGCTATGAAAACTTAGAAGCAATCATTAATCTGTTGCTATACAACAAATGAGTATTTCACAACAATATAACTGGTAATGTAATAACTTTGGGATATTGATAATTTCATGCACTTACAGTTTTTTCCAATTGCTAACACACTAAAATGACATGCACAGCACAGTTATTGAAACTGACACACAGAGAGCAAAACCTCTTCTCAAGTCTCCAAAAGTCTAAACACATTTTCTGCTTTACACACATTTTGCATTCCAAAATGGCACTTTTTAAATGCACTGAAAACAGTTCTCTGCATAAGACACATGAAGTCACATGTTTGCCATTTCAAAACACTGCCATTCAAAATGAACATACATGAGCTCATTGGCCAATACATGTGCCAAAATGAACCTACATGAGCTAATTGGCCAATACATGTGCCACCTGGACCAACCCCTCAATGGTGAATGGTTAGCACTTCAATCAGGATGGAAGCACTATGAAAAGACCACCGGTGAGCACCTTATTTTTACAACAACAATGGAAGACGTTGCAGAGAGAGGAAGAGGAAGAGGGAGGTTGAGAATAAGAGGGGGAGGAAGAGTGAGAGGTAGAGCAGGTAGAGGCGTTCATGGCCAAAGAAGACAAACCTTTTCAAATGAAATCAGAGCAACCTTAGTAGATCATGTCATCAACCATGGGCTGACAATGCGTGAGGCTGGGCGGAGAGTGCAGCCAAACTTGAGGCGTTTTACTGTCGCCTCTGTCATCCGGCCTTTTAGATTGGAGAACAGGTATGTAACCAGAATGTCATGTAGTACACCCCATGTCATAGTGTATCAGTTGGGTGACACCTGTTTACTTATGTATGACATCAGCCATTCATGAAATGTACGAGTTTCCTGTACAATGTACTCTACTGTGGGGGAAAAATATTTAGGCTGCATTGTTTTTTCATTGTATTTTTCTGCTTTTCATTATGCCCAACAGTGTGTAGTTGTTTAGACAAAAATCTGGTAATATGAATGAAGTGTGTGCCATTTCATGCAAAAGTTTGATTTTGATAATGCTATGTGTAGTTTCGGTTGCAGTGCTTCCCTTTGCAGGATATATGAGGTAGTTTGCAGTTTGGGTGTGTGGTTTTGTGATTGTGTTGAGTATTTTGATGAAACCAGCCTAGTTTGCAAAATTGTGTGTTAGCAATTGGAAAAAACTGTAATGTACCTTTTTGTATGCTTTTATATATTGTCTCTCAGTAAGGATATTACAGTTTTTTACAGTCACTAGGACACATTTACCAATACTTAGGTCACTTTTTCAAAACTCTTCACACAGTTCTCCAAACCAACTGTCAGCTTGGCACAGTAGTTCATTTCACTTTCAAAATGCACTAAAACTACCAAATTACTTCATACATGTCTCAAATCAACTCATTCTTCTATACACACCATCCACTGATACAGATACAATGGTAATGCAAAACTACTCAGCAGTTGTCTCCAATTGTAATGAAATTGAAAGAGTAACACCTGTGTAGATGTTCATCTACAATGAGAATCAGCTGTGGTTGGTCCAATTGTCCAATTGTTTTTATAGCATTTTATTTTAGGATTCAAAATATATTTAATTACCATATTACTGTAGAATTGTAGCAAATTGCTGTCTTATTGAGTTTTGTATTATGTTATTGTTTTGAACTTAAGTTTAACTGTTTTGAAAACAGTATGTAAGCATGTGCAAATTTTAAGTTCACAGAGTTTTGGCGGTTGTTGTGTCGAAGTGAGAAAATAATGAATGTAATTTGAAAGATGTAGTCATTGAATGCATTTTGTGCCAAAGCAATGATAATTGATCCTCAGTTTAGCCCACATATACTTCTGTTGTGCACACTGTATGAAGAGTTTTAAAAAAGTGATTGACAAGTATTGGGAAATGTGTCCTAGCGACTGTAAAAAACTGTAAACATTCAACCCATGGTGTTTCTTGTATAAAAAAGATGCTCCATTGCTGATAATTCTGAAAGTTTTACTCCACAAACAATGCAGAATAAATTGTGCGATCTATATTATCCCAGCCTTGTCTATAGAATGACTGTTTAACTGAAATTACACTACAAGGGCTTGGAAATATGATAACATTGCTAATGCAGGATAAAATTCAATAGACAAGAATGTTGCAATGCTCATTATATTATCAAATGTACTTTTAACAGGTGCCAATTTTGTCATTAGTTAGCAAATTCTGTCAAGAACAGCTAACGTGGATGCTAGCTAGCAAACATTTTGTGGACTCTCCTTAATATTAACTTGCTAGTTAACATTATACTGCACCTAAAATCAATTTGAGGAAGCACTGAGTAAAATTCTCAGTCAGTCATCAGAAACAAAACCAAATCAAAAGAGTTTTGTGATGTTACCTTGCGATCTATGAATGATCGGACAATATTGAATTTTCCGTTGTTGCTTACCCAGGGCGGGTGAAAGATGATTGGCCACACGCTTGACAGCAACGCAATAGGATGGGATGCACATTTTAGTTGACAAAATATTAAAACATGTTTTTATTTGTCACTTCAAACATCAATATAAGAGCTGTTCCATTTAAAAGATTGTCCACTCAGCAACAAAAATAAAAAAACGTTATGACCGTTATTTCCATGTAATTATTTTTGTCAAACCCCTAGAGAGCCGCAGCAGAGCCGTTTAAGAGCCACGGGTTGCTGACCTCTGAACTAAACCATCTCTCATGAAATCCATGTCATACTTTACCCTTTACCTTTGTACTGCAGTATTTTAGTGAATTTGAAGCGGGAGGTCCTATCTACCAAAGACCTGATTTTGCCTTATATTTTAAATATACTCTTTTTAACTTGATCAGTAAGATAATGACAAGATGCTTGTCCATTATACTTGCATTTGGACTTGTTCGATTGGAACACGTTGACTTTTGACAAGCATATAGCTACTGACCGTTCATATCGCAAACAGGCTAGTTGGGACTAATAGCCTATACAGCACATTAGTCTATATCTTTAGCTCACTAGCCTTGCTGGAAAATTAGCAGTCATTGGCCAGTTTGTGAAAAGTTCCATACGTCTTAGTTGTGACATATTTTGTGGTGCCATTTGTTTTCTGAATTGGGTTACTTAACTCTGGCTGTCTACGATTGCTCTGAAAAATTGTTATTTTTCCCTTCATAACTGTCGTCCCTTTCTTTTCTTTTAAAAATAGAATTATTAGATGGTAAAATTATAATCGTTTTGCTAATGTTACCTGTTTTGTAAGGTAGAGAATGTGTTGGTATCATTCTCACGAAAGTGTTTGAGGTGGCACACAAAGAATGCGCTGGTTAATTTGTTTATATTTCAATTTATAAAGCTTCTTGAATGTTTCTGGACATAATTTTGTTAATTGGATTCATCAATAATTTTAATGCAACTTTTCTTATCATTTATCAGATATATAGATAGTTTGAATACAGCATTCGTGAAATAATAATAAAACAACTTTCTTTGTTATCTTATTGTGTACAGATCTACATTTTCCATTGTGGAACAGGTTGAAAAGTAAAATAAGTTTTAAAGGGCTTTATGTTCTTGGTAACATAAAAGTAATTAAACAAGCTACTTTCCAAAGTAAATAACATTATATAACATTAAATAGTAAATAACATTATAAGTGTTTGTTGTTAGAAAATTAGGTCTATTGTCCCTCATTACTCCGTGGCTGTTCGACTTCTCAAGCCTTGCTATTAGAATCTTGTTAACCTTAAAAGAGTAATTGAATTGACAATTTTATAGCCACTAATTTGAAAATTTAAGTTTTCGCCATTATTTTCCTTTATTTGTGTAGATGATAACTTAACTTAGGTGTCTTAGGTGGGTTTTTTTTAAAGGCTGCGTGAACAAAAGACTATTAGATTTATCGTCGATACTATTAGACATTCTATCAATTCATTAAATTCTTCTGGTGAGGATATGTAATTATAAACAGTTGGCTAACAAAGTTACTAAATATCATAAACAATATGCATCAACATATCTTGCTTGTCAATCAATTCAGGTACAGTAGTCGATGCTGGAATCATTATTTATTAGATCTAATGTGTATTATAATTGAAACTACAATTTTCAGTCCACAACTGCTGTGACACATTTATATTCAGAAGGGAAATGTACTGTCATAGGGAGAGACACTGGACGGACATAGGTTTAGTGGTTAAGCTCCTAGAAGTTAACAGAAAAAACTAGAATATGGGGTAAAACTCAAAGCGTCAATGCAAACTGCTGGGGAAGGTGGCTGTTTAAAAGTGTGGGTGTTTATCGGAGGACTCAGAACTTCTCTTTCTGTTCTAACAGTGACCCACGGTCTTTAGAGGGAGTGAGGTTCGGCATCAAATTGTTGTTTTTCCGATATCCTCTGCCTAGAGCTGCTCTGAGGAGTTTTTCGACATTTTCTTTCACCTCACACAATGTAGATTATCTGGGCAAAGTTAGAATACTGACATGCATATGAACACACACCCACGTCTCTTCTATCATCCTAAAGAAACACTAACATAGCACATTCTAATAACAGCATGTGCTGATAACAGCATGTGCCAGGAGGATTTGATCCCTTACACTACCTTTCTCTGAGATAAAAACAAAGGTGCCTTTTCTCCTCTCTTGATGGACATGTTGGCAATGTTCCAGCAAGTTACATCTTGTGCCTTATAACAAGAAATGTAGTATGTTACTTGAAAAAAGTAAATACATTTAACTTGGCTTGGTTTCACTTTAGGCTTGGATGACTTATTACAAAAATTGTATTTTCAGTACAAACTTGTCATCTGGCATGAAGGATTCACTACACCTGCACTAATCAGTATCATTTTAGAAATGATCTGTGAAAAGACAGATTTACCCTAGTTCAGTGAAAATACAAAACAAACATGGGCCTGTTATAGTGCCCCCGTGTGGTTGATGGGACTGTTCTTCTGGATGCCTTGAGTTTTGCCAATGTCTGAAACTACCATTTATTTAAATTCTTCCTTGTGTAATTTTGCTCACTTTGTTATCCGAAGTGTATATACAGTATGCACATACGCTTGAACCCACTATCCATCACCCCCATTTTTATACTACCGGATGATAGTAACTAGTTATGACTAAATCACTACGGGGGGAAGACCAGGGATTCTACTACACATTGAATGTTTATATAAATTATATTCACAACACAATATTCAATTTGCCTAAAAGTAAACATAATAGTTCAACAAACCTTATTCACGGATATAACAAAATATTTAGCAAGCTTACCCTTTTCTTGATGTTGTGAGAATAAATTAAACACCACTATGCTGGTTAGTCCATCATTACCCTTTGAGATGTCCCATTATATTGAATACGCATCCTCTTCCATATCATTCCCAGCCTGTATTTTCATGGCACCAGCACAACCGACAGTTTTACAATGAAGTCAAATTTCCGGCTTACTCAACGTCGCAGTGAGTGATTTCTTTCTACTGCATTTTAAATATAACTAAAAACAGATTTAAAATGTCCAATCTACAGCGCTTCTCACACTCTCACTCTTGACCCCATATCTCCTCAGTCTAAAGCAGACATTTACTTTAATTTCCGACCGTAAATGATCTTTCCAGTTAATGTAATCAATATGTATGCCAGGAACCGCAAAGCTTTAAAGTTATACTATTATTATTGTTGTCGTTTTTTGAAGAAGTGCAGCATTCACCGTTAACTTTCAAGTACTGTACAAGTACTGTATTTTGGGTGTCAGTGTTGGTCACGTGAGGAGCTGTCCTGTCTGTGTGCTGCTAGTGGGGCGAAGATGACTGAAGATAGATGACGGAGGCAGGAAAGCAGTCTTAGATTATTTTTCCAAATAGCAAACTAGTCACTTTATAGTCCACTAACATAGAAACCCTAGTCAAACGTAGTGTGCTTACTAGGGAATAGGAGGCCATTTGGAACTTATTTCCAGTCTTAGCCAGAAAGCAGTAGCTGGATAGCTGGGCTGTTAAAGGCATCGAGTCTTTAAATCTCCGTTGTTTGTGTATCCAGGGGAAACCTGAAACTCCCTAATGGACCATTTTAAATGTGTTGTATTTCATGGCGTATCGCTCCTCAGTACGAAGATAGCTGACTCACACAATGTTGTGAGAAAAAAAAAAAAACACCAACCCGGCCATTGCTGTATTTTTTGTGGGGGTTATGTACTGGTGTTGGTTGACCTGTTTATTAGCTTGAAACTGTTTGTGAACAGTAGCTGTCTGGCAGCTTTATGTCACATTGTGTTTTACAGCAGGTTCGACAGTGGTGCTGATGGTAATGCCCTGTTTACTCAGACCGACCTCAACAGTTAAAAGGCCGCGGCCGCTGTGTGGTTGGACTCAGCCATACACACTGCACTGTGGAGGGACACGGAGATGAGGCGTAGCGGTACTGTCATGGCTCTCCTTTTATGCCTTTTCTTTCCCATCCGTCCTGGTATTGTAATACTTATTGTAGTAGGAAGCGTTATATAATAACGCATCAAGTTGTATAGGCCTTGGCAGAGCCATTCTAAAACCTTCAGACAGGTTTTATAATGGTAAGTTAGCCCCTGTAATGTTGATTGTAAAAGTAACAGTATGGGAGTACCTCTAATGATTCACTATGTGCATTTATTCATCCATGTCAATACAGTAATACAAACCCACAAGTTTGAATTATCACTTATCTACTCTTGGCCCTGGATGTTTATTTCTTTAACCCACTTTTTTTTATGTCCTTTGTTCTCTTTTGTCTGTCGGAAGGTTTTATCCTCCTGTCTATCTGTCTAACCTAATTTCTCTCCATCCATCTCCCACTCTCTTCTCACTTTCCCCTGGCTTGGATAATCACATCACTCACACTCTATGTTACTTCGCAGTGCTAGCTGTCCAGCCCAGCACTTCTCCGAGACAGGACCCAGAGCCCATGTGCTCTGCCTATCCACCAGTATCTGGCCTAACCTCTGAGGAGACAAAAACACTGCAGTGGGAGTCCTGGTCCACTCTACTGGATGCTTGTCATGGCGGCAGACAGTTCAGGCCAGCTACTACTGGAGACCCAGGGAGTAATAGATAGACCACAACCCAGGGTATGAGATACACCTCAAAGGATTGTGTGGCCAAAAATCAACATCCCAGCTGGAAGGTATGAAGTTCCTAATTACAGCCTTGCTTTTGGCTGCTAGGAGGTCTGAATCCCTCGCTGACCTAAGAAACGTCCTTCGTCAGACACGTTTAACCACCTCGTCTTAAAGAATGGAAACAGCCGAGATGTCATTTCCACTTTCACTCCACTGTTCCACGACTTTGTAGCTTTATCAGAACTGTGTTGTCTTAGTGTTCTGATGTTGCGCTGTTGTGGGCCTGTGTATCTGTGTGGGATGCGTGCGTGTGTGTATGTGTATGCGTTAGTGTGTGTAAAATCACAGCCCCTTAGGGCTCACCTACAGCTGCCTATGTTTACTCAGCTGGATGTTAGCTAACATAGCGCTCTCCTGGGACTACCATCGCTGTTCCCCTCATTCCCCCTTCCTTGTTTGTGCTGTTGGATTCCGGGAACCTCCTATGGCATCACATTCACATTATGATCTATAGATGGAGTTCTGAGTTGCTCCCAACAAGATATTTTGGCTGGGCCCAACTAGGAAAGATTTGTTTGTGTGTATGAATACTAGGTTTGAGCGGTATACTGTATCCTTGGATATATGGAAATAGCCACGGGGGGTTTTACTGGCATCAGTACTGTTGTAATTGTATATCTTTGAACTGTCTTATAAACATTTTAATATTTCAAGCGCTTTGGATATCTTCGGAGATAACGAGGATAGCATTCTACATTTCATCTTTGACAGAATGTTTCATAAAGCTTGCCTACAGTGCCAGTCACTTCGCTCATGTGTTTGAAGAGCAACGGAAGAAAGCGGGTGAGCTATGTGCTTGGTTTATTATGCCAGTTAGCTTTGTAACACAGTTTAGATGTCGGATTTATGGCAAGTGGAACTAAATCGAAAATTAGGTTTGGGTCTGGCCGGGGTTCCGCGCTGTGTTTGACATACTGATTCATTTCTTACAACTGCTCTCCACACACTGCAGATTTCTTCCTGGGTTTCTTCTGGGATAACAGTTACATCTTGCTCCAACGAGAACAGCCAATAATAAAACAACTTTTCAGAGTTAAACCTATAAGTATATTTCACCAGAATGGCTATTCAGTGCCTGCTCCCGTGTGTGTGTTTGGCTCCATGCGGTATGTGCCTCATTTCCGTAAACCTTTTGTGTTCACTGGCTTGAATGCCTGGCTTTCGGTGTAGAATGGGTGAGTATGGCACTGAGTGTGACCCTGTCTCTAAGCCTGCATACCCCCTGCTCCAGTGACCTTGGGGTTTTCCGCAGTGACCTGTTGGACTGGTCAGGGAACTGTATTGGGTGTTTGGAGGCAAGCGGCTGAGTGATATACTGCCTGTGTAAAAGTAAAGAGCATTAAGTGGAACACAAGCCAATGGCAGTAAAAACCACAATATATCTGGCATTTAACAGTATATCCCCTCCTAGGCTGTGTGTGTTTGTGGGGGAGGGGCGACATATAAAAATAGTATCTGTTTAGATTCCTCTTCCTGTGGCGTGTGGTTATGGACATAAACTGACAACACTAAACACATGTCGGCCATAAACAGCTAGCCTGCCACCGGGAACGGGTGACAATTCCCCAGGGACAAGAGACAGAGAAAGGACAACGGTGTTACCAAGAGACATTGAAATCAATTGGGCTGGTGGGTAGATAATGCAGATACATGCTGATTGAGCCAGAGTGTCAGAGAATATTCTGGAATATTGCAGAGCACTAAATACCAAGATTTGCGGCCCATGTGTGGAAAGTGAGAGTAATATGGAATTCTGGTGACATGGTTCAGGAATGTGGCTAATGTGGAAAAATGTGGAGTAGGCCACTGAAGGAGAGTGTGTGTTTTAGAAATTACTAGCTTGTGCCATGTTGAAGCAAATCGAATTATACATATATAATCAATAAATCAATCAACTACTTATTAAGCTCTTTTTACAATAGTAGTCAACTGCTTTTACAAAAAATCCAGCCTGAAACCCCAAAGAGCAAGCAGCAACAGTGTTGAAGCACAGTGGCAAGGAAAAACTCCAAAACAGGGGCAGAAATTTAGGAAGAAATCTAGAGAGGAACCAGGCTCATATGGGTGACCAGTATTTCTCTGGCTTTGCTGGGAAGTGGTAATAATTAATAAATGCTTGTGGGTTGTGTCCAGAGTCTATAATAACCTGTCCAGTTCAGAAGCATGACTAGATATACAAGGACAACCTAGGGGGAGGAATGGTCAACAGAGTTGCATCTGGAATCGTCACAACCTGGAGGGCTTAAGACAGGGGCAGCAACAAATCTTTCCAGCCTGGTACTCTGGAGGTCTGGGCCAAGACCTCATGTCCTCCTAAGTTTAAACGGAGCAGGAGACAAGGAAAATTTGGAGAATGCATTCCTTAGATTTACAAGGATTTTCCAATGGAAAAGGAGAACTCACTCTACTCCCCAGCACAATAATATAGAAGTGTAAAACCTTCGGGCTGAGACAGGGGGATCCAGTGAGTATACAGTCATGTGAAAAAATTAGGACACCCCGTGAAACATTTAGTTATTTTTTAAGAAATATGGGCATATTAATATTTTATCTTCTTTCCAACAATATCTATAGATAAAGGTGATGTAATTGAACCAAAAACAATTACATTGTATTGACAAGATTTACAAAGATGCCATTTCCTACTGAGGAAAAAGACACCCTATGCTCTAAAAGCTGGTATTGCCCCCTTTGGCTTAAATAACCTAATTATTTTCTAAAACCGTTTACCAGTCTCTGACACTGACTAGGAGAAGGTTTTTCCCACTCTTCCATGCAGAATTCTCTCAGGCATGCGATATTTAGGGGGTTTCTTGCATGCACAGCCATTTAAAATCACCCCACAGCATCTCAAATTCACTACATACATTGCATTTCAAGCTTCTCTCATTGATTCAAATTCAAATAGCTGCAAACACTGGGAATTTGGAAAGAAACTTTTTGAAAAAACGGTTTAAGACCCCTTCCAATGACATCCAAACAAAAAGAATAGAATAATGATACCAAGAAAGAATGTGTTTGGAATTGAAGAGGCCAGTTCATAAGGGCAACGTTTTTGTGGGTCTATGGCATTGTGCCAGACCCGGTCCAGTACCATTGTGGGGTTTTCCGTAGTGACCCACTGGATCAGAGTATACAGAGTAGACAAAAAAGGTAACGGATGATAAGCCTTTTGTGCATTAGGTGAGTTATTCAAAATGAACCCGTGAGATAATCAGAGCCGTAGGCAGATAATGATATGCATGGAAGTTCCCTGAGTGGGGACTGAATTACTTATTTTTGAGTTTCGATTTTTGAGGCTTCGATTTAAGAGACCACTGCCAGTTGAACCCTTCTGTTCCTCACTCAATACTTTCCTCATCTAATTATTTGGAAAGGAAAGAAAAACTTGCAGTGGTCTCTTATTTTTCTCTAGAGCTATAACTCCTTCAGATGATCACTGTGGATATGATATAGGCATTGTATGGCCACGGTGTAAAGAATCAAATCATTTTAGTTAAACAAAAACGTAATTTCTAAAAGTTATTTAATATACCATTTGGTGCTCTACTGAAATAAAATACTCTTCGCACTCGTTAATAGACCCACCAGTGTAAGCCACCAGCACATCTTAAACTCACAACAAAAGAGACCATTTTCTTTCCTAAAATCATTGACTATAAACTGGCACGTGCGATTATGTGAAAACATTGTAGGCTATGAAATAAATTTACATGGAAAGTCAAAGGGGAGAGAGAGGCAGCTGTACAATCATTGCCTCATTCTATTATGATTCTATAGTCACAAAACTGCCTATCCCCTTCAAACCATGTCAATGTTTTTGATGGGTTGTAGCCACAACGGGTCAAAAGGGTAGACACAGACTTTACATTGGCTTCATTAGTCGCTTCTAAGCATGCGAGTCTGCCCTTCACCTTATAGGCTACTGGTACTGAATGAACATGTACCAAACAGATCCAAATAACGTGATCAATTCAATTAGAACTACACTCCATCAATCAAGGCTTTATGTTGAAGTGGATAGATGGAAGCCATTCCGGAGTAAAAGACATATTAAATGGCGCCTGACGGTTTATCAGAGCATAAGGAAATATATTCCCCGCTGTGATGTTACCGAAATTGAACTATTAGGCCTTAACGCCAATCTCTACATCTGGAGCAACATAACACCATTTTGTTTTACACTTCAGTTGGAAGTATAGACATGCAATTGCTTCTACCTACTCACATGTACAGACACATTTCCTTGTATAATTATAGGTTTCATTTCTTTTTTAATGCATGCCTTGATTACATAGAGGAAATATAAGTGAAGGTATTTTTTGTTGTATTAGTGGGAATTCTTGATATTAGCTGAATTCAAAATGAATTTCCAGTATTATATGGGAAAATAACAAACCAAAACCCCCAAAATGACTCTGGGTCTGGTTTTGGACCAGGTGCTAACTTTTGCAAACTCTGTTGAACTCTGTCTGTTTATAAATGTCTGTGTTATGATGAACACATGCAGAAAATCTCTTATTCATTCTTTTCTATAATTATGCTCTCCCTTCATGCCCTAAAATGTTTTGATATGAAAAAGTTACCATATGAGTAACTAGCCAATGAGGTACGAAAGTATTAAAACAATGTATTGCCACGTAAGTCGTTTATGAACAGCACACATGATGTATGAGTGGATAATGCAGTCCCAATGATCTGTGTTGAAATGCTACACCAGTTAAAGGGAATATTATAAGGGTCCTATTTTTACCTGGTTAGAGTCAAAGCTAGCAGCTCTAATAATTGGTGACAGACACTAGAGCTCTAGGAAACAACGCTACAGCAAGGTCATATCATTACGTTAATTATGATCTACAGCTCCCTAATGTGCTGCATTATATTTGTAGTTTAAAGCCTTTATTGCACCCACTCTATATGACAGCTTCCTTTACCTGCGATATATATATATGATAGTTAGAACCCCATTTGAAACAGGAAGTGCGATGAGATGGGGTACTATGGGGAAGTGGGGAGATTGGTTGGGTGAGAGAAAAGGCTTGGCACAGGGGAAATGGCTGGCAGGGACGCCCACTAAGATCTTCACACTGCCCGCTGAACTAAATTCTACTTGGGCACTGTTAGGTGCCCCCCCCCACACACAAACACACACTGATACAACACAGTCGTTATACATGCAGATGCAGCTTGCGGGTGATTTACCGCCTCTTAGGCACCAAATAAGAAGAGATCAGATGACAGAAGCATGGATGATGATGGAATTACATACAAATGTATTGAATGACAACGATTAAAATGTCATATTGACACTAAATGTGTATTCTCATTCTGTCATCTCCCAAATGTTGCTGGATCTTATTTCCAAGGTCCCGGATTGTCAAGGCAGTAGAAGTTTTGCTCTGCCAGTTATGTGAGAGTAGAGACACCACCAGAACAAATAAACTACACCCCACATATTTCCTCCTTGAAATTGTGAAGAATTTGGGTGGAAGAGGACTAAATATAGGATAACTGGTGAACAGAGGGTTGCCCATGGAGTAAGATGTGTAGACTGAATAGGGGTTAAATGAAAAGACTTGAAGAGTGAATCTTGGTTAAATTACAAAGACTGGGCGAGTCAATGGGGTTTGAAAAAGTCCCAGACAATTAATTGGGGTGAAAGTGGAAAGACTCCGAGTTAAATTAGCTGGACTAGAATAGTAAATTGGGGTTAAATTTAAAATACTGGAATAGTGAATTGGGGTTAAATAGTCTGACAGAGTGAATTTTAGTAAATGAGAAAAACTTAGGGAGGGTTCAAGTTGTTCAGCCTTGCAGTCATCCTGCCTGTGTAGATGGAACAAGGTGAAAAATATACAAGCAAAACCACTTGGATGCCGGGCAAACGATCCCCACAATTATCCGGGCCGTGTTTCTCGTGTCCAGACCTAACCATCCCAGGCCTCTACCGCCTTAAGAAAACGTTCCGGGTTGTTCTACTGCAGTGACCTCACGGCAGTTGACATGCTTTGCAGCTCCACTGGATAATAGGACCCTGCCACGTGTCACTCCCCTAACGCCTGCCGTCAGGATGGACGAGGTCATCAGCTAGTAGTTAATAGGGGGTTTGGGGGGCGGGATGTAAAAAAAGAAAAGTACATAGTTATTGAGTGACAATTTGGCCCATAAACACCATCACATTAAAACATTTACTAAAAAGCACAGAAACACGCATAGCAGCTATCGGCAAAGTTACTAAATAATATTAAAGGGTAGTAGTTGTAGCAATAATAATACTTGAAAATTGCATTCTGAATACAGTGACGACCATTAAAAGGAGTTGGGGGTGGGTTTTCTAATAAAAAATTAAAACTAATACTACTTAAATACAAAGGTACTGGAACAGGTAATAGCTCCTGGCATACATTGGGCCCAGCCAAAGTAAGTCAAGTGTTCGTCAATGTAATGTGAATTGTTTATCACAGATTATAAAATGTCTCTGCTTATTTACATAAAAGCCATCGATTCAATAAACTAGGCTTGCAAAGTACCCGATCAACTTAGTTTACACGAATGACCCTGCACAGCTCCAATCCATATGGCATTTACAAGGATTTGAGAAGTCCTCTGATCGTTTGTGTAAGCGAACGAAATAATTAAATTGGCAGAGATAATAGGTGAATCACAAACTAACACTGTCCAATAAGTTTACTAGTCATTCAATATGCTAATTCAAAGCTAATTTGATTTGTCAATGCTTGGTTTTGCTGCATTTGCTCACCATTGTGGAAAACCCTAAAGCCAATCAAGGTATACTGATCATTATTCTTGCTTTGTACCAGATGAAACCGCATGGAAATTATGGATTGGCCGAAAGGGATCCAAGATCCAGAAAGGGATTATTCCCATATCAAACTGCCTGGCCAGGGGGATCGCTTGACGGGCATTGGAACTGGGAGTATGTGTGTGGCTATGCCGGATGCTGAAGTACAAACAGTGAAACAGTACACTGTGAATAAGCAGAAACTATTTTTGACCGAGTCACTGTGTAAATTAAAAACAGAGAAGAGAGGAGAACAAAGGTTTCAGGTTCTCAAATCCATCTACCACACTAACAAACAGAAACACACAACCACCAACTCAACATGAGCACGCACACATGCCTTCTCACTCACACTTGAAGTACTTCATTTGAAACCTCAAATCCCATTACCATCAAAGGATTCAGAAATTCAAAGCTCTCAAATTTCTAGCCACGTATGGGTGCAGGAAGCACCTCCTTCTCCAACCCCGCCAGGCTGATCATGGCTGCTGACCTTGTTAGTCGCTTTGCCTTGTAGACAAGGCAGCAACATATAGTCAGTACACCTCCAGCGGGCCTGTGAGCGGGGTCCACATTCCCACATATTACATCTACAAGTTTGGCCTCACGAGAAGTAGTATTTTAGGATCTTGTTAGGAAAGGTCTGCTCAACATAATGGTCAAATGGCCAGCCCATTTCCCTTGGACTCCAACCACAACATTATTTTTGGTAGAACAGAAAAACACAGTCATGGGGCGCAGATTAAGTGGGGACGGAAAGGTTATGACCCCCAATATTACAATTTGTCCTTGGAAAATCCAGAAAGTCCTGGGAATCACTAACCCTCACCCCTCACTACATGAAACACAAACCTATGCTCTTGCTGTCATCAGAGTCAAACAGAGCTCTTCTGATAGCAAGATGTTTAGACCTTTTGCTATTAGCGAGATCTCATTTCTCACTTCAGCAGCTGCCTGGAAGTCCTTGTAGCAACCAATTAAAAGATATGGGCAACAGACGGCATTACCTCGGAGTCAGCACGTAACATATCAAATAAATCACGGTTTGTGCAAGATTGTCCCGATAGCACAACAGTTAAGATAGCACAACAGATGGAAATGTACTTGAGAAGAGAAGCCATCTAAAACATTCTGTGAGAGACCAAGTTGTAAAACATTTCGGGTCACAAGGTTTTCCTTGCTACGAGGGCAGTCTGCAGTAGCTGATGTTTCTGAAGACAAGGAAGTAGTCCTCAGTGTCTGGCAAACACTCTAAGAGTGGTATCATCATTGTTCAGTGTAGTGTACATTCACTCTTCATTCAGTATACCTAAAACCCACTCTTTTCTGTTTCAGCTTAGCCACTTCCTTATCACTTGATGTTTTGTTAATTTCCTTCTGAATTTTTTTGGGCCTTGGCAAATTGAAAGGAGATCTTTTGCTAGGGTCATCTCTCTCATGGCCTTTAGCTTCATGAAAACTGGAAGGGAAATGTTGATGATATTAAACCTTAGTGAATACTCATGACCAAGCCCTCATTTTATCCCCAGATGTATCTGCAACAGTACATTATAGATGTATTTTTATGATGAGAGTAGATTCTGATTAGACTTCTAGATTAGATTCAGATTACTTTTTTTGGAGGCTTACATTATGAGGTTAATACTGACGATTGCCTCTCCTGTGTCTTTAATAGAGCATTGCGCATTGGCGTTTAATTCTAGCAACAACCGTTTTGGAAAAAAAATACTTGAGTGTGAGAACATGTCTTTGATAATATACTTCTCTCTAGGGGAAATTTGAACGTCATCCAGATACCCAGCATGACCACACATGGGCTAGGTCACTCTGGCATAGCCACATAAACCACTGGCTGATAGCTGTAAAGAAGTTAACAATACTCCATGGGTAGTCATTTGTATGCCAACCCTGAGTTTGATTGGTGAAGTCAGCTGCTTCCCACAGATTACTTAGAATAAAGAGCCCTTGTACACATCAGATATACTGTACACAGAAGACTGGGGTCATTTTATTTTCATTAATCATTACAAAAATTATCTAAGGCACCTCTAGAATCCAAAGATATAGTATAATTCACAGAAGAATCATACTTGAAATATGTTGTAGGCCAAAAACCTGCTTGTGACTTGTGTTTGGAAAAGATAATGCTTGTTTTAAGAACCCTGATAATATGTGTGCAAGTGGACATTTCACAAACGTGTGTAAAATGGGTAAATGTGGGAAGTCTCTCCATGTAGATGGACATCTGGGCCATTGTCTTTGTTTTGATCAGGACCAGAGGTGATGCTGCAGGTTTTAAAGTGCTGGAGCAAAAACATTGCAAAATGATTTTCCCCAATTTTAACATTGAATAAAATAGGTGTATTCTGAAACGTACTGGGGCAAATGCTAGCTCCCCACATGCTTGCCGGCGGCTCTGGTAAGGCCTATAACAGTATAGGGGGGACAGCATGTTGGTTTTTACCTTTTTATGGGTGAAATTACATGTCCCTGGGAAAATTTACAATTTGTATAGATTCACAACAGCGGGGCATGGACAGTGGTTTTATTTCCACTCATTCAGTTAGCAATGATGCCCAGTGGTCATAGTCAGGACCTGTCAGAGGAGGTGCCTCTATGCATCTCTATGTGCCCGGGGGTCACAGTCAGAACCTGTCAGAGGAGGTGCCTCTAGGCATCTCTATGTGCCCGGGGGTCACAGTCAGAACCTGTCAGAGGAGGTGCCTCTAGGCATCTCTATGTGCCCGGGGGTCACAGTCAAGACCTGTCAGAGGAGGTGCCTCTAGGCATCTCTATGTGCCCGGGGGTCACAGTCAGAACCTGTCAGAGGAGGTGCCTCTAGGCATCTCTATGTGCTCGGGGGTCACAGTCAGGACCTGTCAGAGGAGGTGCCTCTAGGCATTTCTATGTGCCCAGGGGTCACAGTAAGGACCTGTCAGTGGAGGTGCCTCTAGGCATCTGTGCACAGCCAGTTTTGTTCTCCCCAATTAGAGGCAGCTGTAACCAGTTGTTTCTAATTGGGGATCTTATTTAAGTTCTGTTCTGTATGGGCTGTGAGCACAGGTCCCACAAGATGATGTTGGGCCCCTAAAGCCACCCTCATAGAGTTTGTTTCTGACAGTTTGGTCAGAAACATACACACTAGTAGCCCGCTGGATGTCATTTTGTAGGGCTCTGGCAGTGCTCCTCTCCTGTTCCTCCTTGCACAATGGAGCAGATACCGGTCCTGTTGCTGGGTTGATGCCTTTCTACCACCCTGTCCAGCTTTCCTTTTGTAACGGCCTGTCTCAGCTTTTATACATACATATATATATGTGTGTGTTTATTTATGTTAACAAGTTTGGCTTGTGTGTAGTTGTTAAATAGAGGGCAAGCATATTGCAGAAAAACACGAAAGATGGAAAGTTCCAGTAAGGGGTTCCAACTAGATAGCTCAAATAAGAGGGTTTAACTCAAGTCATTTCCTCCAGAGTTGGATAGATCCTCCATGTCTGCTGAGCAATGACATCACTGGGGACGACAGACCAGAATATCTGTGCAAGCAACACTTGCCCTGAAAGATATTATTCTGTTTGACAGATGTTTTGTGAACCTTTTAATAACGGCTTGATTTCTGAAAGATTTGTTAACCAAACTTTGGAGGAAATGGTCCTCTGAAAAACCCACAGCTCATAAATCTGACCTGTTAAGCTGTTTGATAAGCCGTTTTCAGTGGTCTCACTGGTGGCCAAGAGTAAGAGGCTCTAGATTTGCTTTTCGGCCGAAGAAACCCACACATGCTGCCACACTCACTCTTTTCTTCTCTCACACGTATTTACACTCTTACGCACGGTCACACACACACATACAGTACATATGTACACACGAGAAAAGAGGACAGAGACTACAGACCAACCCTGCTTTGTTTTCCAACACAGAGGAACAGCAAAAAAGCATTGACGTGTTCAAAAATATTCCCCATTACTGCTAATATTAGTTGTTTTAGTATTAGTATCACTATCATTGGAGAAGGAAAAGAGGATGGCTATTGAAGTTGGCATGAATAAACCCATGAATACATTGATTTATCTTTGGACTTTTGGATAGGTCTGTAGAAGTGAAGCCTATCCTATTCTGAAATAATAATACCTTTTCAATAGGACATTCTCTGAAACAAATGTCTTAAGTACAATCTTCTGTGTGGTGTCTTGTTAAACTGAAAGTGTGTTCAATTATGTTGAATACTGGTTGTTTTATTTCATTGAGCATTTTATTGCAAAATGTGTATTGCTTGATAAGTGTTTTACTGCATATCTGGCAAAGCATAGCAGCTTTGCAGTCCAGTCTGCAACCCAATAATGGCTCCAGTTTGATTGAATTAAAGTGAAAACAGTACACTACAGGAAAGACATGCCATAGAGAAAAACCTGTATTTCATCATGGCTTCTGCTAATAATGTTCACATGTTGGCAAATGGTTCCCTGATGAAGGTCTTTGACCAAAACGTTGCAGACTTTTTAATTACATTAATAAATTATAACATTTGTAAGCATCACCAGTGTGCCAGAATATTTTCATTTTCTATTGCTGCTAACATACACTAATCTACAAAATTATAATGTGTAGGGGTTGAATACATATGTAAGAAAGAAATATCAGTTATTTTAGTGATCTGGATTATTTATTTACTGACATAGCTATGTGTAATAGTAATTTTTATAAATCTGTTTCACTGTCATATCCGAGCCACCATGACAGCTCTCTGAGGCACCCATTATTTTGGTCCAGTATAAACTCCGTCTTAATCGAGAAATGTGTTCCTGCATTTAATGTTGTGCTAACATTGGGAGAACCAGGCTACCAATTAGACATTTTATCTTAGAGCCTTTGGTACAAAACACACAAAGTTACATCCAAAGAATCCTCTTGTATTCTTCTTCCTAACTTAAACAAAACAAGTCCTAGTCTTAGGCTACAGTAAGCTCTTCCATTCCTAGTCTTAGGCTTCAGTAAGCTCTTCCTTTCCTAGTTTTAGGCTTCAGTAAGCTCTTCCGTTCCTAGTCTTAGGCCTCAGTATCCTCTTCCATTCCTAGTCTTAGGTTTCAGTATGCTCTCCCATTCCTAGTTTTAGGCTTCAGTAAGCTCTTCCATTCCTAGTCTTAGGCTTCACATTAAGCTCTTCCTTTCCTAGTCTTAGGCCTCAGTATCCTCTTCCATTCCTAGTCTTAGGTTTCAGTATGCTCTCCCATTCCTAGTTTTAGGCTTCAGTAAGCTCTTCCATTCCTAGTCTTAGGCTTCAGTAAGCTCTTCCATTCCTAGTCTTAGTCTTCACATTAAGCTCTTCCTTTCCTAGTCTTAGGCTTTAGTAAGCTCTTCCGTTCCTAGTCTTAGGCCTCAGTATCCTCTTCCATTCCTAGTCTTAGGTTTCAGTATGCTCTCCCATTCCTAGTTTTAGGCTTCAGTAAGCTCTTCCATTCCTAGTCTTAGGCTTCAGTAAGCTCTTCCATTCCTAGTCTTAGTCTTCACATTAAGCTCTTCCTTTCCTAGTCTTAGGCTTCAGTAAGCTCTTCCGTTCCTAGTCTTAGGCTTCAGTAAGCTCTTCAGTAAGAAAACTGATTCTACGTTTAGGCAGATTTGCAATGCAACGAAAGTCATCTTATTCTGTTCAGGACAACCCTCAGCTTTTTTTCACATGGGTTTTGTTTACATGTTTTTTCTCAGGAAATCCCTGCTTCTCTTGTCCAAAGACACAGCAGGCAGACACAGGATTCAGATAGTTTCACGAGGCAATCCAGTGCCAATCTAAGGTTAACGTGAGTGGTGGGTTGAGAAGAGGTTTGAGCCGATGGAAGCTGTTTCCATCTGACTGTTTCCAATAATCCTAAATTGCAGCCACTGGAAGACAGTGACCTCCTCCGAACATGTGTTCACCATTAATCCTCCGAAGGGATAGAGGAGAGGGGAGAGGAGCGAGGGCCTGAAATGATGTTTATCTCATATTATTCAGATTAACCACTTTTCCATTCTTAGGTTTTTTTTGCATATAAAGTAATAAAATATGAACATGACAGATTTGGGGGAAACCGTAATCATTAGAATCATATTAACGTTGACAGTTTGTTTGTGTAACATGGTGGCGTAATGTTTGTCATAACATAAGTTGTGCTAGAAACAGCGATAGAACTGCTTTTATCTGTAAAATGTATTGAATAACCATCATATCAAACTGAAGAGGGGTCACATGGTGATTAGACATAGGCTCCGTGTTCCTCCCACTACGACTCAAGGAAAGCATGCAATTTATTAGGCTATTTATAGGGTGCTGAGAGTGAAGAAGGATGATCTTGATGCTCCTTTCCCATAGCTATTGAGGGTCATAGTCTAGTCCTATTATAGCTGTCATTTCAACAGATACAGTTAACCCATACAAATCTGATTGTGGAGATGTAGATAACTCTACCCCACACTGCGTTTGCAAGCGGTTGGCCGAGACTAGGTTCAGATTGGCCCATCCAACTTAAGAACTTTAAACTTTTTTGTGAGAGAATTTAAGGGAAAAATAACTCTTCTTTTTTCGCATATAAAACAAAAAAACACAGGTGAAAATGTACCCATTTCCCTATAAACATTTTTGAATACCTGCTTGAATATGTTTAGCCAATTTGGTGGAAATGCAATTACTTACAATAGTGTATGAGTGTTGTGCAGGGAGTTCAGTTTAATCAGCTACATGATGTGCAATATTCCACAACTGTCCCACCTGTCAAACATACGCCCCTGTTGTTGTACTTTCCATGGCCGTGGGATGAGGTGGTGCTTAATTGTAACTAAAAGTGAACTTTTGGGATGAAGGAACAATTTCAACATGGTGTAAGCCCTACTTAGTCCACTAACTCTAGCCTAGAGTGCTCTACGATAGTACCCTTGGTAACAGAACGGGTATCCTTGGAAAACTGTCTTCTTGACTTTTGTGTAGTCAAGTGTGAGTTTTTTTGCAATATTAAAACTGGTTTCTCAGGTGCCATAATGTTAATAGGGTCAGAAGTGTTGTTCTGTATTGTTGCTACAGTTATGGAAAATCTTTAGGGTTGAAAAGATTTGGGGTTGACTCATTCCCTCAAAACCACTCATTCAGTAACTTACATGATTGGAGGTTACATTTTCCATGGCTTGTCGTGCAATTGGCCTGTTGCTAACGAACTGAACTCAGTTTGTATTGCTTTGGTCAGCACAAGCCATGGGCCATGAAGCGTTGAACCCCAGAGCCATTCGAGGGTGGACTAGTGATGGCTGCCTGCTCACTCTTGTTCTGTCCTGGTGTCTCTCTTTCTCTGATGTTCTTTCCATTCGCCTCCATGATCTTCTCTGTCTTTGCTTTTACTCTCACTATCTCTACAACCCTGTTTCTTTCTTGTCTTTCTTTTTTCTCTTCCTTCTTTCTCTGTTTTGCTCCTCTTTCTCTCCATCCCTTCATGCCAACCCAGCTTGTTCATAGAGAGCTTAGGTCACGGGGAGGTCACAGGGAGGTCACAGGGAGGTCACAGGGAGGTCACAATGATCCCCAGGGCAGTAATCACAATGTGATGTGATATTTGAGATGCATTCAAAGGCACAGAAATCAACACAAACTGGCCTCCAATATTTGGAAGGCCTATAAAACATGATAGAATGGAGAGTAAGAAAAGACAAAGCCAATATAAGGACTGAAATGTAAAACATGCCTCAGGCCTTAGCTATCGTTAGCATGGGGGATTTATTTCCCCCCCTGTGCCTCTCCTCCTTTCCTCTCCTTTTTTCCTCTTCTTCAGAACTTTGGCAGAGCTGTGTTCCCAGCATGCACAGTGTGTTATTCTGAAATAGGAGACCATCTGCAACAGTTTTAGTGCTGGACCGAACCGGGCTGCTCTAAGAGCCCACACACTCCCATGTCAGGGTTCTAGCCTCCCATCTCTGGAAACCATACAGAGAGATGTTGGAGAGGAGTTGGGGTGTTGTCTATGGAATAGAGATACCTTTTAGAGAACGTCTAAGATCCCCTATGGAAAGACACACAAAACCTAAGCTATAATGCATGGGGTTGTGTTATATGCCTCAAATACCAATGCTAATGTTCTTCGGCACATTGCAGATTCGCCTTATAAACTGGTTACCAAAAATGTTTGAGGTAAAAAATATTTAAAATACACAATAAACATTTAAAAAAATACAGTGAAGTAGAATAGTTTTGAGGTTGATTTTGAGATTATGTTTATTTTAGGGTTGCCACTGTATGTATTTTTGTGGATATATATGGGATTGGTTTCTGCTTAATATTTGCTTCCTACCATAATATGTTTGCGTTATTTGTGTTGACTCACGTCTCCCCCTCACAATAGTATGCAGTCGAATACATTATTCAATATTTCTTATGTTACGTGTGTTGGAGGTTGGTTGATGTACATGATGTAACAGTGATGTGTGCAAATACACAGGACTTCTCCATCATGGTGTTTATGCATGTGTTTGCGGTTAGGAATAATGAAATGATGCCAGGAAATCAAAATCTATTTTTTTATTTTGTCCTTCTCTGCATTCAACACCTTTAGCGGTAGTATTTTAATGGGTCCCATTTATTTTCTATCCATGGCAGCCAGGCTTGGCCCGATGAAAGGAGGTCTCAGATACCCAACAGCATCCACCAGGCTGGCGGGGAGCTCAGAGTAGCAGTCCAAATATACAGAGGTATTCTCAAACAACCTGGGCCTGCCAACTACAATACTTCTATTTGTTTAAGTATTTTTGTGGATTTCCTGTATACTTGTCAATGTTAGGACTACGGAGCAGAGCCGTGATGTATCTCACTGAAGAGTTGTGTGTGTGTCTGTGTGTGTGTGTGCAAGGGGGTGTCTGGCCCTCGTGATTTGCATTAATACTGGCGCTGGTATATTTTCTACCAGGTCTCATAATGATTCTGCTGTCCTGGTCTCTGAAACTGCCCTCCTTTCCTCGCTGTTGATGGTGGACCTGGCAGCTTCCCACTGCCTCCAAGGAAGCACACCACTGCTAGGGAGGGAGTGACAGGGCTTCTCCGACTGGGTTTGTGTCTGTGGGCCTGTCTGTGTTTGTGTGTGCCTGGGTCTGTCCATGTGTTTCTGTGGGTATGTGTGTGTGCTCCCGTATGCCTCTGTGTGTGTGTGGGGGAGTGTACTGTGGTGTACTGTAGGTGTGTATTGTACTTCACTGTGGACTTTGCGCACTGTACTTCATTGAAGATACTACGTAGTGTTGTACAACCCCGGTTCCAAGGCTGGGACGTTGTGCAAAATGTTCAACATTTGGTTTGTTGTGTTTGTATTCTTTTCTTTAAATTGTTCGCACATCATTGCATTCTGTTCTCATTTACGTCTTGGGGATGCCAGGTGAGATAGGGTTGTAGATAAGTGTACTGTTCTTCACGTGTCTACTGCAGTGTGATGTGATGTCGGTGCGTATCTCGCTGCCAAGCTCACACAGAGAGAAGTCTTGTCATATTGCTGGGAGCCGACAGGTTTGATACCTCGCTGGGTTGTCGGTGGTGACACAGGCCCTAGGTTCCCATTAACAGGTGGTTGTACACAGGCCTCTCTCGCTGTGTCTGTCCGTGTTTCTGTCTGTCCGTTGTCTGTGTCTGTATCTGTCTGTTTGTGTGTCTGTCTGTGTGTGTCAACATAACATATGCTTCCATACAGGTGTACTGCATAAAACAATTAAGCAACTTACGTCATGCTAAGTGGCATCTATAAAAATGCCAAACAAGCCTAGTTGACCTAGATTTTGGATCGAGATGGGAAGAGTGATGGATCAGTTGCTTGTTCATGATTTTTGGTCTCTTCCTGGTTCACAATTCCCCCATCTACAGGGTTTCCTCGGGGCAAAAGTCTGATTTCAACTTTGGAAGAGACATTTAATAAAACATTTCTCAAGAGCAATTCCTGAAGGGGACATAAAAAGTAGTGCTAAAATATGTTTTTCAGGTGATCAAACCATGCATGAGGTCGAGGGTCACTGTATATATATATATATATATATAAAAACGTGTGTCTTCTTATAAAATATTTTATGGCCAGCAGTAGTTTCTCCCATCTGTCGTTTGTTTTAAAGGAGGAATTTAAAGTTCATTAGTTGAGTAACCTTCCCCTGGTCCAAAATAGACACTGGCTTCACATAACGGTGCTCTGTGCCATAAAAGGTGTCATAACATTCCTGTTTTTACAGGGAGTCATTCTTCATCAGAAGTTACTCTCAGGTGCATAAGTAAGCTGAATATGAAATGAGAAATAAACATTTTGACACACTTGATTCTATCATGGCCTATGTAAAACCCAGGGGATGGCAGGAATAGGGAAATGTAAACAAAAACATTTTCCTTGCAGGAGAGACACATCCAGCTCTGCCCACATACACTAGAAGTGTCTGGCTGTATGCTGAAGGTACCCAACCCGTACTGTAGCTCTGACTTATGCACCTCATACCTCAACCTATACTGTAGCTCTGACTTATGCACCTCATACCTCAACCTATACTGTAGCTCTGACTTATGCACCATATACCTCAACCCGTACTGTAGCTCTGACTTATGCACCTTATACCTCAACCCATACTGTAGCTCTGTCTGATGCACCTTATACCTCAACCCATACTGTAGCTCTGTCTCATGCACCCTATACCTCAAACCATAATGTAGCTCTGTCTTATGCACCCTATACCTCAACCCATACTGTAGCTGTCTTATGCACCCTATACATCAAATTATACTGTAGCTCTGTCTTATACACCCTATACCCCAACCAATACTGTAGCTCTGTCTTATACAACCTATACCTCACCCCATAATGCAGCTCTGTCCTATACACCCTATACCTCAACCCATACTGTAGCTTTGACAAATACACCCTATACCTCAACCCATACTGTAGCTCTGACATATACACCCTATACCTCAACCCATAATATACCTCAATCTGATGCGTTTTGTGTTTTTCTGTTGTCTATCTAGCAATGTACCCATTTGCATATTGTCAGCTTTTAGAGAGCCCTTTAAATGAAAGATTGATTGTATAATAGAGAGAGGGTGCATAGGTCAGAAATTCCTGCAGTTTGGAACAGCTTGTGATTTTAAATGTTTGCTTTGATTTTGGGTTTGAATACAGCCCTCAATCGTTCTGAGATTTTGGTTTCCATGGACCGTGTATCGGCCCTGTACTAGTCCAGGCTGGGATCTCTGTTTTTCCGCCGTTGCTTTTACCCTCTGATACCACTTTGACGTGCCATTCCTTATATTACCACCCACCTACCTATTACCACCCACCTACATATTACCACACACCTACACATTACCACACACCTGCCACCTATTCCCTCACCAGCACCCAGCTGTTTCTACCCTGGTTTTCCCCCTCAGTCCTCTGCCAGTTCACTGCCTCTCTCGGTCTCCACGAGGCTCACTATATTAAGGTACGTGGTTTTTCCCTCTGCCTCTCGCAGTTGGTTTTAGTCCTGGCTGTTTTTCGGTCTCCCACTGCCTGCTCCTTTGTTGTTTCCCCGCCCAGCATTTTCCCAGTCTGCCAGGACTTTCCTTATACGTGTTCTTGTCTCCATCACCTCTCCATCTGCTTCTTCAATGTTTTGTCCATTGTGTCTCATTTGTGATTTGTGTGTTCCCATCATTATTTTGACCCTTTTTATTTTTGAAGGCATCACCAGTTCAGTGGCTGAGCTGCCATTGTGTGTCACCGCTTTCTTAAGACGTAACATGTTTTAACAACTGTTCTTGTCTAATAAGAAATGTAGCATTCCTCTTAGGATGGAATGTTCATGCTCACCATAGACATGGATTGTGATTAACATAGACATGGATTGTGATTACCATAGACATGGATTGTGATTACTATAGACATGGATTGTGATTACCATAGACATGGATTGTGATTACCATAGACATGAATTGCTTGTGTCGTCTTCATTGTCTATATCATCTTCCACAGTATAATTTGTACTGCTACGGGTGTGCATATAACATATGCATGATTGTTTGAAAAATCACGCCTTTTATTTGCATCAACATTGCATTTATGAGCAGATTGTTCGTTTCCCCTGGTCTCTGGTCTACTGTGCCAGGTGTCTTCCCATTCCCTGTGACTATGTGTATTGATTGCCAAACTCATGGCATCCAGTCAAAGATACAGCGGCTGTTCGACGATCCTGTCCAACTATCTGTCCATTATGTTTTTACATGCTGGCTCCACTCTCAAGATTACGTGTCTCATTCACATAGGCCAGCTTACCCCAGGCTAACCCCGTACACTCAAAAAACAGAATTGTCTTACATGGGTAGGGCTGGATATAATATTTTATTTCATAAGATACTGTAGGCCTATATAAAGAAATTGGAGATTGTTTTACCAAAGGTGGAAAATTGTTAGACCAAAGTTAAGGGCAGACCAGTTATGGACACAAGACTAAATCCAAACATTACACAGTTTGACATTTTTTTAAATATTAAATCTCAGAATACGGTAAATTAGGTTATTCCTGTAAACTGTGAGTAGGTGCAGAGAAATGACTATTGAGTAGGAATCTTGGGTCTTCAAGTTGCCAAACATCTTTCTATGTACATACCTCCTAATTCATTTCATTACACTGGTAAGACTCATAATGGTCCTGAACAATAAATTACAACAATTTATTTAAAGAAGCCCTTCTCACGTCAGCAGTTGTAATTGTGTTTTCTCCATTATAACTCATAATCTGGGTCTCGTGGGAATCAATAGTGTGTTCTGTTGCTAAAGAAAGTACCTCTGGATAGAAATGTCTGCTTTTGAAACTGTCTAAAACACTTATTATATATTGTTAGAAATGCTTTTGTTTATATGTTTATATACAGTGGGGAGACAGTATTTGATACACTGCCAATTTTGCAGGTTTTCCTACTCACAAAGCATGTAGAGGTCTGTAATTTTTATCATAGGTACACTTCAACTGTGAGAGACGGAATCTAAAGCAAAAATCCAGAAAATCACATTGTATGATTTTTAAGTATTTAATTTGCATTTTATTGCACAACAGCTAATGATGCAGTCCAGGGTATGATGCCATGTCATCTTGAAACTGTGCATCATAAATGTTGGAATTAATTAAGTTTTTAGTCATAGACTTGTATGACTAAAATTATTTATTGTAATCCTCAACGTCTTATCTTAGAAACTACAACAAGTCGTCCAGATTTGCTTTATTCCTTTCAGACCACACAACTTTTGTTAACGTTGTCTAATTAGCAGGCGCGATGAGTCAAATTATTTTGCAGCTGTCAATCACAACCCACACATCACTCTGGAGCGCAGGGCGTTAGCTCTGATGTTGTCTACCATTTAGTGGATACTGGCATAAACAAAGAAGTAGAGTTGTGTGTTACTGAAGGCAACAACAACCAATGTTTCACCTTGTCGGCCCAGCTCTCTCCCCACTCTGTTTGTGGGACCTCTGTCCCTGCAAATCAGTGCCCAAATCAGCCCCTTCCATCCAAATACGTGAGAGGTCCCACCAAGCTGACTGTCCTCTGTCCAAAAACTGCTTGGTACAACCCGCTTTCCAAGAATGTTGGGACGCTGCGTAAAATGCAAATAACAACTGAACGCAATGATGTTCAAAGCCCTTATACCTATATTTAATTGAAAATAGTACAAGGACAACATATCAAATGTGAAACATTAGATATATGTTATAGTTTTTGGAAAAATATATTTTTTTAAATTTCATGCCAGCAACACAAAAGTATGGGCCGGCGCATGTTTACCGCTGTGTTGCATCACCTCTTCTTTTAACAATACTCTGTATGCGTTTGGGAGCTGAGGAGACCAAATGCTGTCGTTTTGAAAGTGTTCTCCCATTCTTGCTTTCTGGGATTTCAGCTGCTCAGTAACTCAGTGTCTTCTGTTGTATTCTTGTTTCATAATGCGCCAAATAGTTGCAGGGTTAGGATCCAGACTTTTTTCGTATGAAGCCGTGCAGTTGTAATACGTGCAGAACGTGGTTTGGCTTTGTCCTGCAAGGTCGTCCCTAAAAAGACATTGTCTGGATGGCCGCACATGTTGCTCCAAATCCTGTATTTATTGTTCAGCATTAATGGTGCCTTCGCGCATGTACAAGTCACCCCTGCCATGTGCACTAATGCCCCCCCGTACCATCACAGATGCTGGCTTTTCAACTGTGCTGATAAGGAGACAGATGGTCCCTCCTCTTTAGTCCAGAGGACAATGATGTCCATGATTCCCAAAAATAATTGAAAATGTTGATTTGTCAGACCAAAGGACAGTTTCCACTTCACCTCAGTCCATCTTAAATGAGCTTGGGCCCAGCGAAGGTGACTGCTGTTCCGGATCTTGTTTGCACGGTAGAGTTTTAACTCACATTTGTGAATGTAGTGACATACTGTGTTCGCAGACGATGGTTTTTGGAAGTGTTCCTGAGCCCATGCAGGGCCTGATGATCAAGGCCATCCAATATTGTTTTTTGTCCTTGTCCCTTGTGTAGAGATTTGGCCAGATTCTTTGAATCTTTTAATTTTATAATGTGCTGTAGATGACAAGTTCCCCAAACCCATTTTACATTGAGAAATTGTATTTTTAAATTGTTGCACTATGTGCCATCTTTACTTCTAAAAGAGTTATCCTCTCTGGAATTCTCTTTTTATACCCTATTATTTTATAGATGTTTTGCCAAACAAGCTACTTACTGTATGTGAGATGTTCCATCATGTGTTGATTAGCATTAAACATCTTATCCAGTCTTTTGTTGTCATTGTCCCAGCTTTTTTTAAATGTGTTGATGGCGTCAAATACAAATGGGCAGATATGTTTTAAGAAACTATTCAATTTCTCAGTTTCAACATGTGTCTTTGTACTATTGTCTATTGTATATAGGGTTTGAATGATTTGCAGATAATGCTGTTTTTCTTTACATTTTACACAGCGTCCACACTTTTTTGTAAACAGGGTTGTATTATGTATGTTTACACTATAATACAATACTTTCTGGGCACTTATAAAATGTAATTATAGTTCACACTTACCATGTCTGAACTCATATTCCATTTCTGGGCTCAAGCACACTTTTAGGTAATATCTATGGAGTCTATTTATATACCTGATACCTGGGAAACGTTCCCAACGTGAAAATGTGCTTTACAAATGCCATATATTATTGTTAGCATTTGTACTAAGCTAACCATGTACATATAATGAATATTAATCCTTTCCTCCCAAATTTGGTCTGGTGAAGTTTGTTCTTTACAACAACTTTCTTCAGGTGGATTTGATCAACTCATTATCTACTGCTCACTATGTTCTCTGTGGTGTTCTTTTCCAATCCTCAGTCGAATACTTCCCTTTCTATTGCATTCTGGGCATTGAGGCTGGCTCTATAGTGAATATATTCTGAACTGAACAGAGGGGCTGATAAAGATAACATTTCTGATCCATAGGCTTTAGTTCATAATATGATTTTTGTTTTCTTTCACGTTTCATGTGTGATTTCATTATTTTATCTCTTGGTATTTTTCTTCCCCTTTCTCGGTCTGCATGCTCTCTGTTTATGACTGTCTTTCATTTCGCTGGATGTGCCCCTCACTGCCTCTCTCTGTGCCTCTCACTCTCTGTGCCTCTCACTCTCTCTGCCTCTCTCTGTGCCTCTCACTCTCTCTGCCTCTCTCTGTGCCTCTCACTCTCTGTGCCTCTCACTCTCTCTGCCTCTCTCTGTGCCTCTCACTCTCTCTGCCTCTCTCTGTGCCTCTCACTTTCTCTGCCTCTCTTTGTGCCTCTCACTTTGTGCCTCTCACTTTCTCTGCCTCTCTTTGCCTCTCTCTGCGCCTCTCACTCTCTCTGCCTCTCTCTCTGCCTCTCTCTATGCCTCTCTCTGCGCCTCTCACTCTCTCTGCCTCTCTATGTGCCTCTCACTTTCTCTGCCTCTCTGGGTCCTCACTCTCTCTGCCTCTCTCTGCGCCTCTCACTCTCTCTGCCTCTCTCTGTGCCTCTAACTTTCTCTGCCTCTCTCTGTGCCTCTCACTTTCTCTGCCTCTCTGTGTCCTCACTCTCTTTGCCTCTCTCTGCGCCTCTCACTCTCTCTGCCTCTCTCTCTGCCTCTCTCTCTGCCTCTCTCTGCGCCTCTCACTCTCTCTGCCTCTCTCTCTGCCTCTCTCTGCGCCTCTCACTCTCTCTGCCTCTCTCTGCGCTTCTCACTCTCTCTGCCTCTCTATGTGCCTCTCACTTTCTCTGCCTCTTTGTGTCCTCACTCTCTCTGCCTCTCTCTGCGCCTCTCACTCTCTCTGCCAGGATGCCAAGGAGGTTGCCAGCTTGCCCCATTGGACAAACCTTTTCCACTTATCTTTTAACTGGACAAGTAGACAAGACACGAGGGCCACTGACAACACCAGGCCACACAGCCATATATAGGGATGCACAGATGCAGAAACATGCACACACACTTACACACACACACCTATGCAAGCATGCGTACACACACACACAAACACAAACACACACACACAGAGACCAAGACACACACTTAATAAGCAAGTAATGCAAGCACAGAAAACAAACAGAGTGAGCCACAGGATTGACCTCTCCTCTGCTGCAACCCACTCTATTATCTGCATCATTTGCATATGATAGTGGTCTATTGTGTTAGAGATGAATAATGGCTGGGAATTTCATCTGAAGCAGGGCTGCTGAGTGCTGGTCATAGCACGTATGTGTCTTGGCACACAAGCATGTATGTATGTGCATGTGTGCCATTTATCTGAGCTGTCAGCACAGCCATCTTTCTTTCATTAGTTCCTAGGAGCTCTAAGTGGGGCCCTGAAGCATTAATTATCATTATCCAGAGGAAGGGCTTTCTGGCCGTGCCTAGACCCTACAGGAGAGACTGGGAGGAACAGAGGGCTTTTCCTTCTGGACTGGTTGGCTTCTCATCATTACTTTTGCCAGACCGTAGACCGAAAGCTGTGAAAGTAGAGGCCTGCTGACCAATTAAACCCTTTGAATTGGTTGGTTGGCAGAAACATACTCTACACACACACACACACATACCCTAACTCTAACCCCACCCTGAAAACCCTAACATTAACTGGAAATGTAACCCTAACCCCTATTTCTATCCCCTAATGTAACCCTAGTCTCACCTAAACCAGAAGGTCAAATGTTCGTTATTTTAGGTACAACAATGAAACACGCATCCTTACATTCATAGAAATTAATGTTGTTATTTCTATCAAACACAACACACATCCCCATTCCCCGCCACCGTGGAAGATCCGATTTTGAGGATTGAAAGAAGAACTGTGTGACATGCTTCACAAGCTCTAGTTTCCATGAACTCCACGGGAGGAGCTGTCCGTTACCGTGACGGACAGCTCCTTTTTCCAAATATTGTTGTTCTACATCAGACCTGACAGGTTACAGAGTGACAGATCCTGCCACTGTCTGATGGATGAGCCTCTTTGAGGCCTCTTTCCCCCAACGCTCCTCCCCCTCCCCCCAGGCCCCCGAGCGATTCAAATAAAACCTCCGCTAATTAAAAGTGGAGCAGTCTTATGAAAAACTTTTGAAGGGTTGAGGGAACTTTGCTTTTGATCTCTGGTGGTAGAGCAGACAGGGCTTTTTCATTTGGTCAGGCGGGGCACAGAGCAGCGGGAGGCTGAGGTGAATGAAGGGGCAGCGGTCTGATTCTAATCCAAGGAACAAGTTAAGTAATAACCGTGTGATATACTCCCACAGCCTGACTACGGCCCTCCTTCTGTTACAGCCTAGGTGGAAGAAACTGTTTTCACGAATTCTATAATAATAAGCAACTCACATTTAGGCCTCCACTCTTTCAATCACACTTCCTATTTTCAAGACCTGGGCTTATGCGAAAGGACCTGGTCAAATCCTCAAGGCCCTAACTGTCACTGTTGGGACACTGTTGGGACACAGCCACTGCTCTTCCTCTTGCTGATATAAAGTTGCCACTGGGCTGCCGATGTGGTCAGTGCGCTAACCTGTTTCCAGGTCTAGCCAGACACCCCAAAAGCATTGAGTCATCACCGACATCTGAAGTTGTTTATGTCCCCATGATGTCATCTCAGAGAGATGTGCTTGGCTTTGATGATGCAATAATATAGGAAAAACCCGAGAGTGACTTTGATGTGGTAGATTGTGATGTTAATCATCCAGCTGATCGGCATTGTACATGCACACCAGTTTTTAAAAGGGGTTTATGAGATTGCGTGGGCAGGGGAGAGGCATTTGGCCTACACTATTTTAAGTGTAGGCCAATTCCTCACTTACATTTCCTGATCAAAGGCTAACAAAACCACACAGGTAACCGCTTTTTCCATGCATATCAAAGCAGTCATTTGTTAAATTGCTATTGACTCATAAGCAATTATGGGAAGCTGGTGGACATTAAATATACAGTAAGTAAATGTACCTGATTGGTTATTGAGGTGTTGCCTGTATAAAAGATGGCCTGGAACTACTGTATAGTGACAGTGATTCTTTTTGGAGAGCCGGGTCCAGCTCCATTCACCTGGAAGAGCCCACTCATTTGGCTCCTGGATGGCTCCTCGTGTAAAATCAAGAACCCCAAAACCATGACAAAAGCCCGCACACGATTACAGTATTCCTCTTATGCAAGATTACAGTTGGTGCACATTTGTATGCAGTAAAGCATTTATTTGTTAAGCTTGGTTTAATGCCATTTGCCGGTTTTATGCAATTTCCCAGTTTTATGGCTATGCTCAACCCTTGATACACAAATAATGCTGTGAACATGCCAAAAGCATTGCCAAAGGTGAGACAATGCCATCGTGGCTGTCCGCATTTTCACCATCAGTGTGATCTCAGGGAAAAAAAGCATGCACCCAATTTGTATGGATGATTTGGAAAGTTGCAGACATTTGTTTTTGTCCTTGTTTCTTGTAAATGTGAAGGGCAGCTTGGGCATACGAGGTCGGCATATTTAATTACTTCTCATTTTTTGTTTATTGACATATAGAGCCCAAATCGTTAAGCACAGGAGACATTGTGGCAACTACGGAACACTTAACCGGCCTCCTTTCGAATGAAGACATTATATTTGTCCAGTCGAATAGGAGGCCTTGGAGACCTGATTCTGAGATTTTACCGGCTGTAAGTGGCCAGCCACCATTAAATGGCTGATCTGATTAAGAAGAGTGAATGCTGAGTCTGCCCCCAGACGATGCGGAGGTCTGTTGGGGGGGATGAGTCAGAGCCGTAGTGCAGGGAAACAAAGAGGATAAAGTCAGGGGAAACAAAGGATGATGAAGAGGATGACAAAGAACAAAGAGGATGACAAGGGAAACAAATGTTCTCGAAATGACTACGATATTAAGCTGTGGATACAGACATCTCTGAGGTTTGGCCTACTGTCGGTCATCTGTTGAGAATGAATAGAGAAGTAAACTAAGAAAAATATGTCCTAATTTCAAGGATGACTACATGGTTGAGCAGGAGAAGAAATGTTCCGGGGGTTGATTTTTTTTTTCTGTTCAATGTTTTTTATTAAAGTGAGAAAAAAAGCATGGCTATGCCTGTTAGCGCTCTGGAGGAACCAGCCTAGTCTGCATTGCACCATTTCTGATTCCAGTAGTCCAACTGCTGGTCTTACAATGTAGTATTTCAGGGATTGTGTGTGTTTAGGTGTTCTGGGGTTACTTGTAGATGTAGTCATTGCTAGTTATCATTAGGAATTGGGGCTAGATTAAGGTTGGAAAAACAAACATTTGTGTGTTTTCATCACGTTTATTGGTTGCTGTGTTGGCTTGTGTTCATAGCTAGGCGCTTGTCTGTTAATGACTTTCTGTGCCTTTAACGCCAATCTGATCCCAGTACCTACACCAGTCACAGAACAGACACGCTATATAAGCTACTGCCACAACCCTCTCACTTTAGCTGAGGTATTTCAACACCCCAACATCAAACACTCTTAACCAGGAAAAGTGTAGCTTGTAAATCAATACAAACATCCTAACCATGAAAAGTCATCAAATTCCATCCATAGAGTTCCACGGGAGTAATTCCATTTCTCCAAGCATCCATCATGTTTTATAACGGAGTACATTGTGTATTTTAGTGGTAGGTGCTGAAGTGTGTTGTTTCTCTTTGAGCCAACTCCAGGCCATGATTTTGAGAGTTTGATGTTCAGTGCTGGGTCTGTATACGGTCTCCCTGGAGTTCCAAAGCAGACACCCTGAGCATACTTATATTGAGGTTTCTGTAATGAGTGAGTGGGGAACACATATCATCTGGGTGTTTGACGCAGTATTGATATCAGCAGGCAGACCACCTATCCCTGCTGCGTGTGTTTGTTGGGGGAGACGGATGAGATTCTACCCGGTGCTAGGTTCCACCCACAGCCCAGACCGCCGGTATGTCTGCCACTGTCGCCGTGCCCAGAGCGGCTACGCGTGTTTCTTCATTTCTTTAAACCAACATTCTGTGCCACGGGAAAATGATGGAGGAATATGAAGGTTTGGAGTGCAGGATGATTGGAGGATGAGAGGAGGATGAGAGAAGTTCCAGTCCCAGGCCCACTGATTGCAACCACATTGGGGTGGGTTTGTGGGAGAGTGTACCAGTAGATCATGGAGCCTGTGGGACAGACTGGTCCTGTCTGCCAGCTGCTTGGTTCTTCCTCCTCAGCCAGGACTTTTCCTTCTCATCCCTCCCTGGGCATAGGATGGTCAACAATGAAAACGGCCAGCTCGTAAATGTGTCCTCATTATTTCGCTACTTCTTTAAATGGTTAATCCAACCTCAGAAACACAAGTCATAAAACTTTGGTCAATTTGATGAGAGGCTATGTTTCACCATGGTCAGCTATACGAGGCAATATAGGTTCTAAGTGATTCATCTATGAAATTGTATAGTGAGGCATCATAGCTATATATATTCTGGTGTTTTCTGGTGAATCCCAATGGAGCTGCACGGTGCTGGGCTGTGAGCACAGGTCCCACTAGAGGAAGTTGGGCCCTCATACCACCCTCAAGGAGTCTGTTTCTGACAGTTTGGTCAGAAACATACACACTAGTAGCCTGCTGGAGGTCATTCTGTAGGGCTCTGGCAGAGCTCCTACTGTTCCACCTCGCACAAAGGAGAAGATACCGGTCCTGCTACTGGGTTGATTCCCTTCTATGGCCCTGTCCAGCTCTCCTTGTGTAATGGCCCGTCTCCTGGTATCTCCTCCATGCTCTGGAGAAGGTACTGGGAGACACAGCACACCTTGAGATGGCACGAATGGATGTGCCATCCGGGAGGATTTGAGCCAACCTGTGCAACAATTCATACTATAAAATGTGCCTGACATCAGGATCCATTTGTCTGTTACTGAGAAAAACAAAACATTTTGACACATTTCATGCATTAGTGTAGGAAGTCATTTAACTATCGGGTTCATTATTTCATTATTTTAATGTTTCTGTTTTCTAAGAACTTGGATAATATACTCCTGTCCGGGACAAGCTGTTCCCTTCAAGTTTACGTAGTAATGGTGAACTGTACAATGTAGCGTTTGAATTTTTATAATGGAGCTAATTTTTAAAGTGTGTCCTAAACCAAACCAGGTTTATAAACAGAGTTACACACACACACACACAACTTCAATACCCCTTATGTCTCTTTAATCTCTTTAACACAAAAAGACACACACACAAAAAGACACAGCCACACCATGATCAAAAACTACCCAACACACACTGACGCTTTAGTCTCTCACAGTTGTTAATAATAAACGTGATTGTGACAAGACAGCCCTTCTAAATGCTTTAATTAAATAGTACACTTCTCAAAAAGATTAAGGGAATAAATGTCACCTGTTTTGGTGCAAATGAAAGTGACAACAGCTGCACTGAAAATGGAACAACAAGACACCCCCCAAAACATTTGGGTTTTACAAGTGGCAGCTTACAACAATTGATATCTTGTTTTTTGTGTCCTTGTCACTATTGGTAGCATGAGGTGGTACCTGCAAACCATTGATACTGCACTGGTAGTCCAGTAGTCCAGCTTTTGCCCGAGAACACCAGAATTGGCAGGTCCGCCATCGGTGCCCCATTGTCTTCACAGGTGAGAGCAGGTTCACTGGGAGCATGTGACAGATGTAAGAGTCTGGAACATCATCCAGCATGATCCTTTTTGCAATGGGTCATTGATAGTCTGAGGAGACATATCCCTGGAGAGTCGCACAGACCTCCACATGCTAGCCAACAATACCCTGACTGCCATAAGGTTCCGGGATGAAATCCTGAACCCCTCGTCAGACGTAACGCTCTTCCTGGTGCAGGACAATGCCCGGCTTCATGTGGCCAGAGTGTGTTCCTGGCAGTCCCAGACAATTCCTGGATGACAAAGACATTGACGTCATTGACTGGCCCTCAAGTTCCACAGACCTGAATCCATTTAGGAACCTCTGGGACGTTCTGTATCAGTGCATCCAACGCCGCCAAGTAGCGCCACAGACTGTCCAGGAGCTGATGCCCTGATTCAGGTCAGAGAGGAGATCCCCCAGGACACCGTCTGCCTTCTCATCAGGAGCATGCCCAGACGTTGTCGGGAGTGCATACAGACACGTTGGAGTCATACACACATACTGAGTCACGTTATGCGTTTCCATGATGAAATGCACGTAAGTTGAAACAGCCTGTGAGTTTAGATGTTCACTTTAATTTTAGGTGTGAGTTTGAATCCAGCCCTCAGTCGGTTGGTGATTTTGGTTTCCATTATATCACTTTGTTCCCAAGGAAGTACACAATGTTCTGTAAAGAATTTGATCTTTAATATATTTGGAACCGATGTGTGACCTTTCCTTAATTTGTTTATGCTGTTTCAACATTTCAACATTTGATAAAGGTCGAAGAGAGACAACATAGTGGCTACTGGAGGTTTGGAGATATTTGGCTAACGTGGTATATATATGCAGACCATATACTTCTCTGCTGTTCATGTGCAGGCTTTTTACAGCTGAAAATCACCAATCAAGGTACATTGTTAGCACCCAGTTAGCACTGTAAAAGCATTTGGACATTCTTACTTTGGTAGTCCTAAACTGAATGAATCTAGAGACTTCGGCTGATAAGACTTTTTCTTTGTGAGTGTTTAACAGACCATGTGATATGAGCCCTGGCTATTAAGTTATAATGTTTTCCCATAAAAGTTTTCTGTCGGTTTCTTGTTATTGATTGTAAAGATTACATGACGCCACTCATTCTTGTTGTTTGTATGTGAGAATATTTTCTTTGCTTGGTAAAGGAAATACTTTTGTAATTGCATCTGCTACAGCTTGAGAAGCTGGTTTGTCATTGGCAAACAGTTGCACATGCTTTTCCTGTTGGTCATGAAAACATTGGCCAAGGTTTACTCGCTGCGATTGAAGAACAGTAGGTTTTTTAATATGAGAAAACAAGGCTGCCAGAGCACACTCTACACACTTCCGCCTTGCACAGACACCATCCAGTGCTTACATAAAAACCATACTGATGATTGGTCAAAAAGGAGACAATGCTGACAAGAGTGAGTGTCATTTTTAAAAGTGATTGCCCGATATACACCCCTTTGTTGGATTCTGTGATTTCATGTTAATCACATGTGAACACATTTTTTTTTTAATCACCTTTCACAATGGGACTAAATTATTCTGCAGTACATGTCATTGGGGTGATGGATGCACTATTCTAGAGTTCCTACACCATATTATTTGTCTTGGACACAACCTTAGGTTGATAGAGAATGTGTACAGTGCCCTCTAACAAGGTCAGTTATACATTTTGTAGGAAAACACTGGTGGAAAGCTGGAAAGCGCTTGTGAGCTCAGCAATTTTCGGCCCACAAATAATTTTTCAGTGGATGAATTAAGAATTATTACATAACGAAGACAATGTTAAGCTGTCCTGGAGAAATGGATGGATGGTTAAGCCGCTTAATAGAGAGTAATTACCATAATAAAGAAAATGTTAAGCTGTCCTGGAGAAATGGATGGATGTGTAAACCACTTAATAGAGAATAAATACCATAATGAAGAAAATGTTAAGCTGTCCTGGAGAAATGGATGGATGTGCAAGCCACTCATTAATGATGGTAGTTGCATGAGGAAAAATGTGGGCACTCTATCCCCTAATAGCTGGTATTGGTCTCTTTGGCTGAAATAATCTTAATAAAAAGTTTACTATTACTGTCTACCAGTCTCTGACATCAACTGGGAGAAAGTTTTTCCCACTCTTCCATACAAAATGTTTTCAGCTATGTGAAGATTGAGGGGTTTCTTGCATGCCCAGCCTGTTTCAAATCATCCCACAGCATCTCAATAGGATTAAGATCCTGGCTTGGCTTTGGTCATGTTGCATAGTCCACATCCACTTCAGCTTAAGTCTTTTCTCAAGCACCCTCTGATACAATGAAGAATTCATAGTGGATTCTATGATATTGAGCAGGAAAGGCCCTGCATGACATATTTTGCTTCAAAGTAGGTATCATGTTTTTGTGCCCTTTGGAAACGCCTGGCAAGGAATTTCCCAACACATTGACTCCTTCCTACCTACAGAACCCTCCTTCATTGCTCGGTTCAACCACAGTTCTTGTTAAATGCTTCATTGCAACAAGAGATAAATGATGTTCTCTCTGTATTGTGTAGACCACAAAACATAAATGAGGAGGAGAACCATTCAAATGTTGTGGGACTCTGGGCGGAGGTGACGGAGGTCCACTCCATTACCTAGACTCCCTGGCTAATTTAGCATATTGTTAGTTGACACACATGAAGTCGTTGGTACTATTTATACCATATAGTGTATACTGTCTCTCGTTCTCCTCATCTTGTTACCCTTTGGCTACCTCTCACTCTAATGCACTCTTCCCCTTCTGCTCTCTCTGCGTCTCCCATTTTGTCTATCTGTCTCTCTTCATGTCTGTCCTTGTCTCTCTTTGTCTTGTTCTGTCTGTCTTTCTTTTTCTCACTTGCTCTGTTGCTCTCAGTCTCCCTTTCTCTTGTTCCGTCTTTCCTTCTGCGTTTGTCAGATGTGATTAGGGAGCATGAGGTGTTGGTGATGAGTGGGGCCCAAAGGGCCCTGAGACGTCAACAGAGGACCTGTCTCATTATATGTCTATTAAACCGTTAAGATGAGAGGGTTCTGCCACAGCCTGAAAACAGAGCGCTTAGTGTGAGCAGCTACACCACAGAGCGGCTGACGTTGATTTAGCCCATTGTTTACTTGCCGAGAACAGTTCCACAGATGTATAGGATGTATGTGTGGCTGCATCCCTAGCTTGGCTGGATGAGGGCAGGGTGAGCATGCGAGTGAGGGTGTGATTAATGACTGGTGCACTACAGTGAAAGTCATTTTTAAATGGAAGCGAACGTATGGTTGAAAAGCGGATGACTTCATGAGAGCCCACTCTGCTCCATGTGAGGTTAATCAGATGTGTCAAGTGATTCTTTGCTGCATTTGATCCCACAAGGGCTTTCCCAGACCGTGAATCTGCCCTGAGACTGGGCTTCAGAGTGGGTTTTTATTAACGTGCTCTCAGTGGTTCTATAAGTGAGTGTGGCCATGGACCTTCCCATAATGCAATTCTTAATACGCTGCATCTGTCCCAGTTAAAAACATACATTGTTAAAGGCCTGCTATTTCAGTATGTAGTTTGTTTTTTGTAAACTGATCACCCACAACTATCAAATTATCTATCTTCCTGTACACCTGACCTGGCTCCTAACATCGGATGGAATCATTCATGGCTACAAACCGAATTGTAGTCATGATTTATATAAAATGGTAAAAAAATTGAGCCTTGGTTCTTTCTCAGCCACGCAGACCTATAACTTGCTTCTTTTTTGGGGGAAAATTGTTTTCTTCCAAGAAAAAGGAGCAGTAGAGGAGATTTCAACTGAGCTCAGATTGACAGCCCATAGTTATTACATAGTTATTTCAACCACAGAAGAACAGCCTCATCCCTGGCTTGGATTCTTTTTTTCCTTGATCCTAGAGTAATAATATTTGTTTCCATATTTTCCCCAGACATGCCAATTTGCAAATATGACTTTGCCATTAGAAACACTTAGATCTGCATTGATTTTATCTAAATAACTTTTATCCGGAGTGATTTGGCATTTTTATGCAATTTTTCATACTGGTGCCTGCTGGGATATGTGTTTATATAAGAATAGAGGAATTTGTTATGTCTATGTTTTAAAGCCTTGTCTCAGATCTATTAATGGGGTCTTTCCAACTATTATTCATATTTTGGGATGACCATAGTGACCATGGAAGATATGACCATAGTGACCATGGAAGATATGACCATAGTGACCATGGAAGATATGACCACAGTGACCATGGAATACATGACCATAGTGACCATAGAAGAAATGACCACAGTGACCATAGAATACATGACCATAGTGACCATGGAAGATATGACCATAGTGACCATAGAAGATGACACAACAGGCATCCCAGATAGTCCAGCGATCTTGCGTGGCACCAAGTTGACCACTGCAGTTTGGATGTAACCTTGAATATGCCGCAAGCTTCCAAGTTGTCAGCCGGGATAACCTTTGCGTCAGGCGGCCTTTTAGGGTCAATAGCATTTCTATGGCAAAGAGGGACTTCGCAATTCGTTGCAATTCATCTGATCACCCTTCATGACATTCTGGAGTAGATGCGAAAGGCCTTCATTGAAACTGAGGCATCAGACTTTGAGAACATTTAAACTTGTGCCATTCTCAAAACGTTTGGCACGGCTTAATACAAGTATATGATAGTACATTCCTATCATACACTTGCCTCCCGATTACAGAACATATAGGGTAACTGAGTTCGCCTGTCTGCCAACTGCCAGACGTCTTTGCTGTGCGTAAGCATGTCTGCTAATGTGTTAATGGTGTGCAGCCGTGTGCTGGCTCCAGGGCAAGTTATGGTGTTTGTTTGCGTGTGTGTGTGTGTGTGTGTGTGTGCAGGCATGTGCTCCCTCCCAGGTGTGTTGTAATGTGTTCCAGTCTCTCTGGTCCCCTTTAGTCAGAAATGAGCTGAGCTCCTTCAGGTGTGTCTAACTCCGCCCTGCCACCTGCTCTGCTCTCAACCTGTCCTGACAGACAGATGCTGTAGCTGCACAGCCCTCCGGAACCTCTGGGTTCTACTTAGCATATTATCCAAGCCTTCCTGGCCAGCCCCTGGGGACCGCAGCTGGGCTTCATTTGATCAGTGTCCTGCTGCCGACAGTATGGGCCTCACGTCAAAAACCATCTGTGTAAAAGGGGCCAATATTGCTGCTCTGATAGTGTGTGTGTGTGTGTGTGTGTGTGAGAGGTATTTAGGTTGAGACCCTTACCCTATTCCTTAATGTTCATGAGAGGACCCATGCATCTGTGCATGGTGATGTTTGGTTTTTGCTGTTATTCTCTGTGTTAAGTATCAAAACCCAGGTCTGTCTGGTATTCTCTATGTATAAAGTATCAGATCACAGGTCTGTCTTCTGTTCTCCATGTATAATTATCAGATCACGTCTTTCTGCTATTCTCCATAGCATATCAGATCACTCTGTGTGTAATTCTCCATGTATAATGTATCATATCACAGCTCCTGTCTGTTATTCTCTATGTATAGTGTATCACTGGGGGTAGAGGGACATACACACACACAAACACAACTTGGTGTTATTTCGTTGCAAATTAAGTTCTGCTAGTGCCCCTCTGGGTGTGTGTATTCTTTACTTTCCAACTTTTTTCTGTGTTAAAGGGCTGTTGGTATTGGCATTGTAGGTTTTGGTTCAAGTGATGAATAGAGATCAAGAGAGAGATCGGTTGCCCTCAGAGACTGGCTGTGAGAACCACGTCTAGACATGATGGGTCCTTTCTCACTCTCTTCCTAGATAAAGGCCTCACAATGCAGTGACTGTATGGACTTGAACCTACAGCGTCCTACTATGCAGTCACCTCGTAGCCACAGAGAGGAGACTCTATGCGTCTGAAAACATTCCTGGTATTACCATGGAAAACTCACCCGGATAATATATGATGATTCTGTCTTTCCCTGAGACAATTCCACTGTTTATTTTCTGAAACTGTCGAAGTCCAGCTTGTAGACATCAGACAGATCCGGTATCCTTTAACCATGGAAACCTCTTCCCTACCTTCCACCTGCCTTGTGAAGGGATGGGAAGAGAGATTATGTTGGAGGAGTGTGTGTGTGTGGTTGTATGTCTGACCATGAGTGCGCTCATAGAGTTTCATATGTGTCATAACATCATAGAAGTTATAACATCATAGAAATCTTTACTTCTAACTGCTGCAGTCTACTGCAATTTAGTTTAGTGTCGTTTGTTTTGACTCAATCGTTGCCTGAACATATTAGGTGTCATGCTGAAATGCTGAAACCAATTTCTTAAAATTTTTCAGTTTCACCACTAGGTAAAAAGAATGCTTTGTTATCTTGTAAAACTGAATTATTTGAAAAGGGATGTCTGATTTGGTTTGATGACATCCATTTAAACTGAGTTACTAGAACAGTTCCCATTTAAGTCAATGCACTGTGATGTGTGAACCAGAGTCCATATTAAGTGTACTCAAAACATGTGTGTTTCAATTATGTCCACTTTATGTGGTATGATAGCCTATTAGAACACCCAGGCTTTGGAGTTGCTGTGTTTGTGACCTGCTTGGTATCTAGAAACATTTCAAGTCATTTTGGTTAATGCATCTGTACCAAAACCAAAATAGTGTTTAGGAAAGTAGTAGCAGAGAATAATGGTAGAGAAAATTTGGTACCAGGCCTCCAGTAAAGAAAATAGTATTTCTTCCTAGTGCATGCTGGGTAATCAATAAATGTTCTGCATCCCAGTCTGTGAGCCAAAAGTGAGTATCTGACACGTTGAAAACCAGTACAATCACTTGCTGGTTGAATGCGCCCACCGACCATCACGTCCCTGACATTCTGCCCTCATCTCCATGCTGTCGTGTACAGCGTGCGGAAGTCCTGGGAACAAGATTACCAGACTGTTGGCTTCAATACGTTTCGGAATTCTCCGTGCAGCTCAAGCTGTCACCACATTAAAATGCAAAGAGGGTGCGTACCAAAGGTTGTGAGTTGTGATGATGTGTCTAGGCTGCGGATACCCCGTGGACAGTTATCTACAGCCTTGTTGCAATGTCACACTGGTTGGTAGCAAGGCTGGTTTTTATTTGTTTCCAGCTGCCGATTAGTAATAAAGCTGCTATTGCGACCTTGCCTACATACATACACCTGCTTGTCAGTCTTTTCAGGGACCTGAACCCCGACCCAAACCCATTGTTAAACATATTCCCTAGCATTTACACATACCTCAATCTCCATAACCATACTTTTATGCTTATCCGAGCCCTAAAGACTAATCCCAGTCCTAAACCTGACTGGTAATGACTGGACCTAAAAGTAACCACAATTCTAACCCTCACCCAATTGTATGTTTTTTCCTAAACCTAATCCCTAATCTGAAAATCACATTTAGCATAGTGGTGACCTGCCAAACTATTATTTGAGACCGATTTCTCAGCCTTTACGGTCTTCTTGGGTCTCCACATGTTCACATTGATGTGGATCACAAACACACACATAGAAGGACCGGTGAAGGGAGCTTCCAGATGGCTGTGCATAGTAGATTCTCAGGTTACAGCAGATTTTCCAAAGCAACATTCTGAGTTTCTTCTCCCCTCTTTGCTTATCTTGGCCCACACACTGTTCATATCAGCACTGAGACTGAGTATGTCTCAATAGCGTTCAATGGCTTCCTCACATCTATATAGCACTAAGACAGAGAGTGCATCTCTAGAGTGATTTGGGGTTTCCTCTCATCCCACAAGGACATGGCCTTGACCTCACCTGAGGCAATGGGAATGAAATGGATCCAAAATACGTCTCTTTCATGTCTGCACACTTTATGTCATACTTCATATTGCAGTTGCATGTTCTCTAGAAGCTAAGTGTACTCTTGCTAAACGTTGTATTGTATACCATAATTGAGGCTGTAGCGGTTAGATTGTATTGTTGTGGGTTTCTAGGTTAGCCATGCTGTGCTGCAGTACAGAAATTAGTATGGCCTTGGTTTTCCTTAGCCATTTGATTGGCTGTAATACTATGCAAAATAATTTGGAAAAACCCCAAGCCCCAGGCTAAAACCTTTTTTCCCCCTGTTCTTCCCGCACAGGTCATGTGTACAGGTCACATCTCCCAGCCTGTTTTTATGACATTCGATGTCCTGTGGATAAAATGTCCTCTGACTTCAATGGGACATGAAATGGATTAGTGAGACTTGTGGATTTTATATCATTAAGATCCATAGTCCCTATATAATATGCAACATTTGATCAAACTCTATTGAGTTCAAAGTGCACTATATAGGGAATAGAATGCCATAGGGGATACTCCGTCTTACAGTAGGTTTAAGGGGGGTCACCGTCTAATAACGAGCCCTGCAGACAGGGACGCTTTGAAGTCAGAGGTGCTGACCTTTATGTCAGCGGGGGCCCAGGTTGGCACGAGCTATGAAAAGGGCCATTGTTGTTTGGAGAGCGAGCGGCCTGCTGAGACCCCATAGATTGCTAAAGCACATGTACCGCTCTCTCTTATTCTCCAAAGCCTATCTCTCTCCTTCTTTCCCTCTCCTCTTTCTCCTTCTCTGACATTCCTTTTGCATGAGGATTGGTTTTTGTATCTCCTGTTATCCTCCTGCTGCTGTTCATACCTGTTGCCCGTCCCTGCGATCAACTCCTCTGGAAATATATCACTTATGTCCCTTTAAGGCTTGATTAGTTGGCTTTGATTGAATGGGAATATCTTTTTAGCTTTCTCTCTTCGTCTATTTGTCCCTGGCTGTCTGTTTCTCAGAATCGGTATGTTTATTTTTTTTTGTTTATGAAATGTCTTATTGATGGTACAGAATGGCATTTCCCCTCAGTATCTCTCTGCCTTTTTCTCTCTTATTTGCAGGTACAGCAACTGTAGGTAGGTTGGACGGCAAACTGTGGTTGTAGGTATATTTTTAACCAGTGGCCAGAAGGTGGATGGTAGGAATCCATGAGACCACCGTTTTGGCTCTGGTTAAGAGCATCTGCTAAATAACTAAAGTAGAATCGTTTCTGAATGTACCTGCATTAATCCAACAACAACAGTCTTCATCAGTCAAGCTTTTGAAACACTGGGCTACGGCCAGTTGACCCCTCTCAGAACATACGCTTCATGTCTTCACAGGGGGGGGCAGGCTTCTCTTCTACATCTCTTAGGAACAGAAGGCTAAGGGATGGACTCAGTGGAGGTAAGACGAAAAAGTTGTGTGTTGATGTTGCTTTACTCACCCCCCTCCCATTTCCTCCTCCTTCTTTATCTATCCATTTCATCTGGCCTGATGATTGGTCCATATGGAAGACTAGGGGTTTCCCAGTGTCTCCAGTCTGTTCTTTTTAATGGTCGTTCCTAATCAATGACATTACTCTGGGGCTTGCAAACCTGCCCCAGATGCCTACTTAAGTATTCTCCTAATGTCCTCACTGCAAATAAATTATGTAGTGCTTACCTGTCATGCAGGTTCAGAAGCAGCGTCTCCAATAGCCTGACAATCTTTTTCAGTCTGTGCATGTTCATTCAGGCATGGACACACATGCTCACACTCACAAGCACTCTCTCACACCGTCCCTGTGGGGATCCCAGAGAGTTCCAGTTCAAAATCCTATTCCCCCCAATCCTTAGACTTACCCCAGATATCTAACCCTAGCCCTAAATGTGGGGAAAGTCTGTTACTCTCTCTCTGTTCTATTTCACGCCTCCTTAACTCTTCAGGAATATCTGTGTCACACGCTCTCACACATACACACACGTGTGCTACACTTCCCCTGCAATCCATCTTCGGGCTCGGCAGAGATTAATAGACCTAATCATTAATGTATATTTAATCATACTAAATTGTATAGTGCGTATACTTACCAAAGCTGCCTTGTGTTCACATAGTCACACCGTTTATTTTCTCTGTCGGAGCTGAAAATAGTTTCCTTTCTCTGTCGAACTATAATTTTTGAATCAGGCAGTGGTGTGGAGGAACACAGAGAAGAGGAGACATGGAAGTAAGTCTCCATTACTAATAGCAGGGTTACATTAGTTGACTAATGTATTAGTTAATGTGTTCTTGTAAATGCATCAAAATCTGGGCACTGGGCACATTTGACCTTTTCAACAGTATCTTCATAAAACACTGTTAACTTAAATCCCACATCATATCTCAAAGAAAGAAATATATTAAGATCAAAATCTTAACTGTACATTGTGTTATTCATTCAGAACAAAATTACGTAACAGCGGTCAATGGAAACCAAAATCACCAACCGATTGAAAGCAAACAACTGAAATGACAGGCTGTTCCAACATGCATGAATTACATCACAGCAACTCCCCCCCCCCGGATGGACCCCTGGAAACGTCTGTGCATGCTCCTGAAGAGACAGTGGATGGCGTCCTGCATGATCTCCCCCCAGACGTGGTTCACGGCATCAGTGAGCTCCTGGACAGTCTTTAGCGCTAGTTCACCGCGACATCATCAGACTATCAAGTCTGTCACATGTGCTCAGTGGGAACCTGCTCTCATCTGTGAAAGAACGGACCGCCAATGGCGGACCTGCCAATTCTGGTTTTCTCTGAAGAATGCTAATCAAGAGGCTTGGTGCTAGAATGTGAGCACAAGTCCTCTTAGAGGACGTTGGGCCCTCATGCCACCCTTTCTGACAGTTTGGTCAGTAACATGCACACCAGTAGCCCGCTGGAGGTCACTTTGTATGGCTCTAGCAGTGCTACTCCTGTTCCTCCTCACAGCAAGGAGCAGATACCGGTCCGGTTGCTGGGTTGATGCCTTTCTACTGCCCTGTCCAGCTCTCCTCGTGTAACAGCCCTCCTGGTATCTCCATAATGGTCTTAAGACTGTTCTGGGAGACACAACAAATCCTCTTGTGACAACATGTATAGATTTGCCACCCTAGAGGACCTGGATTGCCTGTGCAACCTGAATGAGCCAGTAGTGACAAGGACACTAGCAAAAATAGAGAAGAATCTGTCAAGAATTATAAGCAGAAAGCAATTATTTGGTCTTTCCATGAAAGCTAGTCTTTCTCATCTTCTAAATGTATTTATGAAGTTTGATTTCAGTGTTTATCTCTATGTCACTGTTTATTTACAAGCCACAGTCTCTTTCTCCTTCAACTCTCTTCTCTTTACCTCTGGTCTCTGCTGTCTTTCTCTAAAGCAATGTGCAGGTCTGGTTCTCACCAACAAAACCACGTTCAGACATTCATTTTAAACAGAATCTTATCTCCCTAGCGAATTCGTTGATGGAAAACATTTCCCCCTCTCTCTTTCTGTTTTAAAATTCCTGGAAATTAACACCTTTTTAATGTCAATTTGATTTTATCATCCAAAGGGGGAAAAAACACTACTTGTGCCCAGAAGCCATGAGGGAGTGCAACTGCTTGGAAAATGACATAGGGTGCCACAGAAAACATAGAATATAAAATAGACACGCTAGTTTTTCTTTCTTTTCTTTTCTTTCTCCACTTTTCTTTCTTCTTCACTCTATTGCTTTTATGCTCTCCTGTCCTGTCAAACATGTTTTGGCTGTGGCTTGGTGGGTCTGACTGGAAGTTCTAGAACCAGTGTTGTGCTTGGATTGGACTACCATTGTTCTGGCGTGGCTTGGACTGCCCGAATATGTGATTACTGTGCTTGCACATTCAATGTCTGTGGGTCTTTCTTTCCAACCACATTTTCCCCTTGATTTGTGTCCTAAGTAAGAGTTGACGGGCAGCACTTTCGTTACTTTGGTAAGCCCCCAAATGAGAGGATACAGCACCAAGCCCTGAGGAACCTTGTGGCCTGTTGTATGTACACACAAGGCATGCGGCTAACTGTGAATGCCAACTGACGAGGTTATGGAGTTAATAGTCAGCATGGTATGGTCAGTGGGCTGGGTGGCCGTTACTTTGTCTGGGATACAGATGTTTCCTTCACTGGGAGGTTGGGCTTCTTTTGTTTTTCCTTATACTGCTTTGTCTTTAACATGTTCAGATATTGTATTCTATTCTTTGTTCTCTGTTACAGGCCTTAATGATTTGTATCTCATTAACTTATTTCAATCAACCTGTCTATATTTAATTTCCCTTTAAATAACACTTACTGGTGCACCCATAGAGATCTACTTGAATAATGTAGTCCTGATGAACAAAAGTGATCACCTGTTTTGTTACACAACTACTACATTATCCATATCCAATACCATACCTACCTGTAGAATCATCTTAAAGAAAATATATCCTTCAGTGTTGGAATTATGATGAGGTACAATTTGAAGAGCACTGTGGATAAAATTGTATATTTTCTTACATGCAGTTTTCCTGGAATTGTTTGTAAATCTAATCTGAGGATTCCATATTGAAGGCCTTTGACAATGTTGCTATGAGAGTACTCTTTGTGTATGATGCAGGAAGTGGTAAATAGTGTTAGAAATGATTAAGCAATTTGCAACATTTTGGTCAAAGACCTTCTTCAGGCAATAAGAAATGATTAACACAGGGTGTACATTTATCTAATCGCATAGCAAAATCGATTATGACATTGGAATGGTATAGCTGCACAAATATGATAAACATGTGTGAAACAATCAAGGTCATCGCAATGTAATAATGCCCAATGAGCAACGGCATTACATAGTCAACAACACATGAAGGACAAAAAACACAATTTTCCATCCACCATGATTAGAGAGTGGAGACAGAGATGTAAAAAAGGGGCAGGTTTAAAGCTAAGCCTGTGGATCCTCTGAGGATTTCTCTTTGAGATTTGGAGATTTATTAGCAGCAGATATCCGTCTCCACTAAACCAGCCAGCTCTTTGCTCCAACATTGCATCCCCACTGCCAAAGCTTTAATACACATAACGTTACATTCCTAAATGTCTCTGGTACCCCACACTTCTGAGACAGCAGAGATGGGGAGAGAGAGTGGACATATTGTCGTTGAGATAGAATTTTCCAGATCTCTTAACAGATTTCTGGACACACCTACAGTTTATTATCACACAAAACGTTGAGGGATCCTCTAAAAGTGGGGTAACCAATACTCAGCATCCTCAACTAGTCTGAGTTCTACCAAAGCAAAGCGATATCATGTAATTCATACTCACCTGGTAAGTATTCATGCATAGAAAAATAAATAGCCTCATTGCTTCTGAGACCTGTAACCTGTGAAGTGTGTGTGTGTGTGTGTGGTAAGGGGAAGGGATTGGGGTAGAACAGCCTGGAGTGGAGGAGGAAAGGGGAATAGGGTAAAAGACCTCAGAGGAAAGGAAGCAATGAAAGGAGAAAAGAGTTGCGTGACACCGTCCTAACTATGCCTAATGGTGGATGTGGTAATGAGACGGTGGTTATGAAACACATTGCTGAGATCACCACAGGTGATATAATACAGTAGCCCGCTCTGTAAAACACACGCACACACACATCTTGAAGTAATCCAGCGTTAAGGCCGAAAACACTGGGCAGTGGGACTGCGGCTTCTGGACCTTCAGTAGTCAGGTTGTACTGCTGGTTGTCTTAATGGGTTTGGAAAAGGTAGAATGAGCCATTCTACAACGCTCTCTGTCCCTCCATCTGAGTCTCCACCTCACCCCGGCCTCTCAAACCTTTTATTTTCTAAGATTCACTTTGTTTGTTCATAAACATCAGTGTAGTTTTCTCCTAGGGTGTCGTCTTTCCCAATTCAGACAAACTCTGTATGATTTTAGTCACAAACACTTATTTTTATTAGAATTTATTATTCATGCATATAAGAGTCTTCACTGTTAGTCTTGTATTTCATTGTGTTCCGAGTCATTTCTTGCGTGACTTATTCGCGCATGGTCGAACTGGTCTGCCGACATTCAGGATACTCTTACTGTCATTACTTCCCCACAAACAGATGGAAAATGGATGGCGAGACCGCAGGTACTACAATGCAAGGGAAATCATTTTACGGCACCAACCAATCAGCACATAAATAAACAAAGGCATTAGTGAGCCAACCTCCCCGGTACCACATCACATAGAAAATGAGGAGAACCCTCTCCTGGCGAACGGCCCTACAGACACCTTTTATATGCAAATCCCCTCCCCCAGATCACTCCATTTTCAATGTGTCGTAAACAATCAAGATTTAAAATCCTGGTCACTGCAAAAAAAGGTGCAGTGTACATTCATTCAAACAATAATCCTCAAGCTAATCATCCATAGTGATATGGTGCAAACCGAATCCATGTGTGTTGTTTGTGTTTGGACTCACATGATAGAACAAGGCTAGGCTAACGGTGTCTATGTGAAAGAAATGATCCCATAGGTTTCTGCCCGCAGCCAGTGAATGCCTTCTCCCTCAGTCTTTCATGCATAGTGGATAGCATGGACTTGAATAAACTGTACAATTCCACAGTTTATTGTATACATTCTCAATAGAGACCTTTTCCCAGTCACATACCTTGTCGCTTAGTAATATCTTCGTAAGGAAGGAATTACATTTTCTTGGACATTTGAATTTTTTTGAATGGATACGTGTAGACATTGTTAAGTCTAAACATGATTGTATTAGCTGAGTTTTTTATGGATTATTTACATGTGCATACAGAAGGCACCAATCCTATGTTCCAATGGCATGTTGTTTCCTAATCCAAGTTTATCATTTTAAAAGGCAAATTAATCATTAGAAAACCATTTTGTGATTATGTCAACAGTTCTGGAAACTGTTCTGATCAATAAAGCTAGCATTTAGTTTACACTAGTTCAGGGTCTTCAGCATCAGTGTTTGTGTGTTTGATTACTGGCTCAAAATAGCCAGAAATAAATAACTTTTTTTCTGAAATGCATCAGTCAATTCTTCTGAGAAATGTAGACTATTCCATTTGCGAAATTTCCAAGAAACTGCAGATCAACAATGTGTAGTACTCCCTTCACAGAACTGCTCAAACCGGCTTTAACCAGAACATAAAGAGAGGTGTGGGTGGCTTAAGTGCCCAACTGAGCAACAAGACAAATACATTAGTCTAGTTTGAGAAACAGATGCCTCACAGGTCCTCGACGAGCAGCTTCATTGAATAGTAATGGTCTCAACGTCAACAGTGAGGAGGTGACTCTGGGATGCTGGCCTTCTAGGCCGATGTCTTCCTGTCTTCTGTTGCCCATCTTAATCTTTTGCAAATCTGCGTCAAAAATCATGACGATACATTTCTATTCATAACTCCGGATTGCCTAAAGATAGAAGCCTACGTTTTTTTTCCCGTTGTAGAGGACAGTTGTCCGAAAAGAATAAAGGGTCGAATGTCCATTTTCGTAAAGGGAAAGCCTTCCAAATCTCGACTACAACAACACGAAAAATAAAATAAACATGTGTTGCATTTTGATTCATATCTCCGGAAATATTAAAGATAGAAGCCTACGGTTCTTTATAAGTTGTAGGGGAGAATCTTATGCAACGAATAACATGTTGTTTATGTATTTCTGCAAAGTAGAAGCCTTCCATATCTGGGCTGAAACCTCTTAGAGGCAATTCTGGGTCGAAAAGCGCACCTGTTACATTTCTATTTATATCTCCGGAATTATTAATTATGGAAGCCCACGGTTGCAAAGAATGACATGTCGTTTGTGTATTTCTGTAAAGTAGAAACCTTCCAAATCTCGACCACAAAAACACTGTTTTTCATGATGGCAAAGAAAAAACGATTCCTTTTTTCAGGGGTTAATCTGATCTGATCTGAATTTGAATCTGTTTTGATTTTTGGATTAAATGACCCCATCACACTGATACAGGGATCCTAAATTGTCAATTTTGGTTGATATTGTACAATTTTCGGAAGCAATAATGCAGAATACTTGTATATTATGTTACATGTTCCAAAAATAATTTTTTTGTGTGGTTTTGAACCCCTGGTGATGTCCATATGTGACATAATCAGCCTTACCTATTGGAGAATACTTTGGCCTTCTCAATA
>JACXGK010001010.1:0-20158 GCA_016801125.1 Novumbra hubbsi
GAAAGGGACTGACCGGGAATGGGGAAAAGGACTGACAGGGAATGGGGAAAGGGACTGACCGGGAATGGGGAAAGGGACTGACAAGACTGGGGAAAGGAACAGACAGGGAATGGGGAAAGGGACAGACAGGGAATGGGGAAAGGGACAAACAGGGAATGGGGAAAGGAACAGACAGGGAATGGGGAAAGGAACAGACAGGGAATGGGGAATGGGACTGACAGGGAATGGGGAAAGGGACTGATCGGGAATGGGGAAAGGGTATACGAAAGGGAATTCCTCATCTTTCACTTTCCTCATTCTCTGTCTTATATCCAAAACCTTTCCTGTCACAAATGATCAATAAATTATTACTGATTTCTAAAAACAGTTTTTGTCATTGTGGGGTGCTATGCAGATTGATGGCAACAAAATATTTAATCAATTATACATTCAGATCCTAACACAGCACAAGAGTATCACTTACCTAAGCCCTAATTGCAATTCTAATTTCCATGCAGTTTTTTTATCAAAGTAAAATACAGATATTTAATTATCTTTCATTTTCTATATGAGAGGCATATTGAATGAATGCTAAGGTTGCTATGAGGACTGTTTCTGTGAAATGTGGAGGTCAGATGAGGAGGAGGCACTGCAGTATCATTACTCAGTGACTGACAGAGCGACATGGCCCCTTGTCTTCACCCAGTCTGCTCCAGGTGAACACAAATACCTGGACCATGATGGATGGCCATCTGACATTATTGACGGAGAGAGCAGCCAGAAACCTCTCTAACGGCCCTTCTACTGCAGTAGTGAAAGGTCAGAGGGAAACTTTGAGAAAGTTGGAACGGAGTAGGCTGTCATTGTACTTCAGTTTAGCCACGATTGAATATTAGAAACATTCAAGGTCTCATGAGGAGAATGTAACACGTCTGAATACCTGGCTATAACTCTTCCCAGTCCAGCACAGTTTAGCTCTGCTCCAGTGGACTGAGTGGATGAGGTTTCGGCCCTTTCATAGCCAGTGGTCAGCACTTGTGTGAGTGACTCTACTGAGAGCTCAGTGGTCAGATAAGATCACGAGGTCAGTGCAGGCTGTGGGGGTCAGTAGGGATGGAGGAACACTTGGGCCAAGTGGACAATACTGCAGCTTGGGCCATGAACCCATCCATCAGACTGGACAAAGCCTTGTGTCAGGGTCGGCAGTCCTCTCCTCCGGCCGTGTCCAGCCCTCCGGCCCTGGACATCCAGCCCTGATGACAGACCAGCAATAGGCCTGACCGGCCCGTCTAGGCCTCAAGGAGTGCGCTGTTGTTATCCTAATAACACACCTATAGAGACCAGCTTCTCTCTCCCTTCCTCTTTCCTTCTCATCACCTCCAACATGTGTTGATAAGCATTGTTATCTCAACGATGGTCCTATGGATGCCTGCTGGGACTGGAACAACTTTATTATTCCCTGAGGGGAAATGTGTTTGTCAATTTCATTATGTACACAGTCACGTGTTTCTGCCCCATCTCTTAACTCCTCTCCTCCCTTTGCTTCTCTCCTCGCATCCAAAGGTCTCCAAACCAACCGTGGAGACTAGTGCCAACTAATGGGGTGAAGTTAACCAAACAGTTCAAACCCCCCGTAAGCCTCCTATGAAAGGTTGGACTGACAGCAAAGTAAGCAGCCCAGTCCAACGGCCCAGCTATATATTTCCCCCCACACCCAATAAAAACACAAAAATGAAATGATGGAATGGGAGACCAGGGTCATGGAACCACGAAGTGCCGAACAAGAATATTTCAGTCCATTGAAGCGAGTTCGGACTTCGGAACGATGTGTCATGTTGATCTCAAATAATTTCTCGCTTTGCATTTGAGCACCTTTATTACCTCACCGCTGGTCAGATTGAATTTAACTATGTTTTCTGAAATGGTTTCTAAAATCCTTACAGCTCTTTGTGAAAACATCAGCCCTGTCAGGCTTTCCAGTTTCATCTGGGCTGGTGTCACTCAGATGGCCATAGGGTTGGGCTGCACTGCCCAGCACAATGACCCCCATACCCTCTCCCCAACAAACCCAAACACTAACACACCCAGACACAAAACCGGGCACACATCCAGTGCATGTTGGGCCTGACAACCCCCTCCCTCCCCTGTGAAAACATGTCTTGCTTGACATGGGCGGGTAAAAGTACACAAGATGTTGTTCCAAGCTGGACCATTTTCCCCCAGGGAATCAATATTTTCTACTGTTGCAGACTGGATAGGGCGCTGATTAACTAGCCCATGATACAAGCTATCGTTCTTCAATTGGCCATCTACTGTTGTCTGTCTCCCTCTCTTGGTCTCTCCGTCTGTTGCTGACACCAAGTCCTGCTCAGTATCCCGCCCACTCACACAGGTAGGAGAACCTCTGGTATCTTTCTCTCTGCATTGGAGAGCATTGGAGAGAGCACATCCTAACCTTGAGGTGTACCAGCACACATTGGCTTCATCCACAGATGAGTGGCGGCTAAGCTAAGTGACATCCCAGAATGAATGGCCACACCCAATGCTGGCTCAAAATAGCGTTCATTGTGCTTTGATGGCCGCTGTGTGCGGATCTGATTTAGGGAAAGGCTACGCGACCTGTTTTAAAGCGGTGTTAATACATTGTGAACTGCTCCCACTATGAACTGCTTCCATCAGCTAAGGTCAAGCACTCAAAAATGAACTGGCAGGCTGTTCCTCAGAAATGTTAAGTGAGGGTATAGCACTCGGAACAGCTCCAGGCCAAGCCAAGCGCTGATCAGTCAATATAACAGGTATGATAACTTTAAAAGTACAACCCTCAGACGTTCAGTCAGCTTAACCTGAACTAGACCAGTTCTATGGTAGAGAATTAATAAGGTTCAGCCATTTTTCTCTGTGTCGTGTGAGACAGAGAGACATTGTACCTTTACATACACTGTGATGCAGGCTTGCCAAAACAGTGCCGGGGGGATGTACAAAGTAACTTCATTTATTGAACACTTACTTATATCAGTTCAATTTGATACCTTGTCCTGTTACTCAATGTTGAGAGCTATTAGAGGGAATTTGAAAACGTATAAACAATGGACAGAAGGTAAAAGGTAAAAACAAATGTGAAAGTGTTTCAGAGAGTCTTCCAGAAAAGTATTTTTTGAAATCATTTAAATTCCAAATTTGATGGAATGGAGCAAAAAATGATGTGCATGTTTTTGTATGTATCTGAACTATTAGTAGAATGATAGTGTTTCACAATACGTATTCACAAAGAATAACAAAACAAGCCAGCTATGTATTAAATCAGGGGAAGGGATGAATGTAGGGGTTTGAGGTGTTTGTGGATGCTTTGCTAGTGTGTGTCTGTGTGAGTGTGTTGTGTGTTTGTGTGGCTGTATGTGTGTGTTTAACTGGGATTGTGGGTTTTACTTCATAAATGTCTCCATTAGTACATTTAAAAAATGTAGTAATGGGGACAATAATATTTTCCTTGTAATTCATCCAGGTGTGAAATTTGCGATTTGTATATGTTGGTGAATGTATGATGAATGTTGGTGAATGATTGGTGGGTGTGCTGTGATGTTCCCGTGCAGATGTAAGGACAGGACAATGCTCAACAGACTTTATGTTATGGCTGTTGATCTTAAATTAGCAACCACATCCAGCCAGATATTTACTAACAACCTCCTCCTCCAACCTCCTCCTCACGCCTCCCTCTTCATCCTCTATAATTGACCAAGTCTAAATCCATCCAATACGGATTTGCAGTCCATATAGAATCAGACATAAGACATTCCTCAGCACACTCCTATTGAGATGGTTAGTATGGATCACTATGATTGACTCTCCTGACTGTTATCTACCTAGAGAGGAGCTGTACAATAATTTCCCACAGTGCTACTGTCCCCTGTGGAGAGATAACACACAGACCCACACACACCCATACACACACACCCTCACAGACACACTCACAAAAACACAAACAAATGGAGCTATTTCCCTCTGTGTGAGATGAGCTAGGCTGATTGACACGCGGTGTGACGAAGTATGGGCGGATGTTAACAGGGGAGCTACTCCACAGTGTCAGTGTCATAGGGTAGCATCCTTCTCTAGAGGAGGGGCACTGGAGAGTCCTCCACTCTGTCAGCAGCCTGTGTCTCATCACAGGCAAGCAGGAACAAGGCCCCTCTCTCTGGGAGAAGAAGAGCCAACCTTGAGGTCCCTTTGGTCAACTGGATCCTTCTGCTGAGTGACATGGGCCGGGCCAGAGCTGAGGGCTCTGCTCTGAGCAGGACAGACTGTTGATAAAGGACCAAGTGGGGGGCTCCTTTACCCCATCTCCTCTACTCTTACCCCATATTCTTTACTCCACTACTCCTACCCCATCTTCTTTGATCCTCTACTCCTACCACATCTCCTCTACTCCTCTACCCCGTCATCTTTACTCCTCTACTCCTACCCCATCTCCTTTACTACTCTACTCCTATCTCATGTCCTCTATTCCTGCACCATCTTCTTTACTACTCTACTCCTACCCCATCTCTGCTCCTCTCAGCCCCCCAAATCACTTTTGCTGACCTTCAGGTTTCCATAACATTGGTATCCAATGACATCCGCATCTCACTGATTGTTTTCTCCTTTTTACTTTTACGTAGCATTAGCTAGTGTCTGTTTCAACACAGGCATTTTGTTCTGTATTGTGTTTCATACGCTATTAAGCTTTAACCCAACCTGAGAAAGTAATGATCGGGGCAGAGAAAATACAGTATTCTTCCTGCTAGTGTGACTGATTCAGACTGGATGCTGTAACAAAGTCACTCCTGCTAGTGGGACTGATTCAGACTGGATGCACTAACAAAGTCAGGACAGATAAGGGATGAAACAGAGTGACTAAACATGGCCCTCTCTGAAATAGAAGTTTCAAATGGTGTCCTATTCCCCATGTAGTGCTCCATATTCGTATTGTGCCTTGATCAAAAGATGCTCACTATAAAGGGAACAGGGTGCAGTTTGGAATGTGTTAGATGTTCTAATAGATTGGGAGGAGAAATAAGGCTCTAATGAACATCTGCCTGTGTTGGCTGATGGACGGACAGCAGAAGGGCTGCTCTGTCTGTCCTACCAGGGGAAGGGGTGGGGTAATCAACCCAACTGGTGGTGACAGATGGCTGGGGAAGACAGCTCACTCCAGACCCAGGCTTGTTTGTGTGAAGGCCGCTACTCCCCACCACTGGACAGAGTAATATGAAACAACCTGAATAGTCAGATAACGATGTATGATGCCTCAGTTAAATGGGGAAAACCGATTGCTATCTTCAGAACCTTTCTGGCTCATCCGGTTCTAAGATAGGATACATAACACATGTCCGCAGAATACATGTTTTAACATAGATTGATTGTTCTGACTGTGACTGTGATGAGCATACAGACTTACTTTGGGAGCACCTCTAAATGTGTGGGGAGTTATGATTTGTATGTCCTGCTAGTGGAACACTGTAGCGATGGATTACCAGTTTACCACCACCTAATTGTTTTCTCACAGTAGGAGACAGCAGGAGGAAGACAAATATTAAATGGGACATTGGTTGGATGAAACACCTTGCATGGGCACAGCTATCTGGTCATCTGGCATCAAACCATGGGGACTGTTTTACATTCTATATAATCATTGTAGCTAGGACATTTGAATGATATCATTACTTTTGATGTGGTAGAGTAGCCTAGGGGTCAGTAAATGAAAGGTCACTGTTTCTAGTTAACTCTTATTGACCTAGGTTGCTGTTGTTGTAAAAGTTGTTGTGTTGTAAATTTGTTCTTATGAATGTTTTTGTTTTATTAGGTCGACTACTTTGGAAGATTTTCCAAACATTCCTTTATTTTTTAATTCCAAGTTGATAGTTATATGTGATCAGACATTGGGTTGTACATCACGCTTGTAAACATGTCAATCTCTGGTTTTATGATGTCTTTAAAGAAACTGCAAAGAGTTGTTGAATAAAAGACAAAATTAACATCTAAATTATTTTTAGATTATATGTCTGTTTTAAATATTATTAAATCATTTGAAACTCTTATGACACAGCATTTCATAAATACATGAATGTTTTATCATTTCTAATAACAGATTGTGTTAGAGTTAAACTTTTTGACTGTTCAACTTTTTGACTGTTCAACTTTTTGACTGTTCAACTTTTTGACTGACTTTTTGACTGACAGCTGACTGGCTGGTTTTTCACATGGCCGGGTGTTTGTTTTTAACATTTAATTAGACTTTTGCTAAAAATAAGAAGACTCCTCTGGTGAAAGAGACAAAAGATGCCTTCTTGAACTTCTCAGAAAAATGCCTAAAAACTGAAAAAAAACATTCAGAATTTGTTTTTTACAAAATTAGAGATATTTGGCATACAGATCCTAACTGTGTTTACCAACAACCAGATGTACCTGTCAATAAATACAACATTGTCCTTGCAATCAAACACTGGTGAGTTTGAATGTGTGGTTCTGGTACTGGGGACATTGAACATGTGCACAAGGCATGTTCTGTGGTTCAATCTAAATCACTGCAGAATTGTTTTCTTTATTAAAAATTGCATTGACAAATATAAATCTGAAATAATACACGTCATTTTCTTAACATGGATTACATTTATTGTCTGAGATGTGGAAGGTCTTGTCTGGATTGCAAATGAAGAAGTTCACTGCGGCTATGGGAGTTGCCTAACTTAGCGGTACACTATCCTCACCTGCTGGATGGATCGACAGCTGCATCTTTGGTGCTCTAGTGGAAGGGATCATTTAATAAAGATGCAGTTTTCCACATGACCACTTGATGGGAGTAGTGTGACGTGAAAATAAGTAGACAACCAAACTTCCAGTCACACTGCCCCCCAACCCCTCCCTGCTCCCAGCCAGCCAGTTGGTCAAAACCCATCGCTCATCCCTCAAGCTGGGGCCACTCTCACAGGAAGCTGTAACATAAACTCACTGCATGATAGTCATCTCAGTACACTTCTCCAAACACGCACATTAGCTAAGGAACAGCCGGCCCAGCCTGACTCATTGGCCTGTTCTCACACGGGACCCGTGCGCGCTATCTCCCCTCTCTCCCCCAAAGGCCCCATGCTGCCCTGGGGTGGGAGATCTGCTGAGGCAGGTAGGAGATGAAGGGAAGGGGCAGAGAGAAGGAAGTAGGAGGGAAGAAGGAGGAGTCGGCTGGTGGACAACAAAGCTCTCCTCTGCGTGCCAGACCCCAACATGCACACGTGCTGTTTTGGATTTGACAGTTGCGTGTTGAGGCCTGTGTTAAGACATGTTTGTTAGTATGTGCACTGTTCCACATGAGACTCGACGTAACCATTCAGCCTCATTTTCTATTCAGGGATTTCTTATTCAGTTGTATGTGATACTTGCTTCGTCTTCCATCTGCAGTGTTTTTCCCTTTCATCTAAATTGTATCGAATGCACCCCCCTCAGACAAACACACACGCGCCCCCACGTCTTTCATTCAGATGTACTGTCACACACACACACCAAGCTGACGCTCTCAAAGTCATCACGCTTTGATGCTTGGCCTCAACTCAGCAGCGGAGGCAGGCTCCAAATCCAATTTAAACAAATGTTGCTCTTTGTAAAACGAATCCCATTTGGTATTCTTCAGAAATATAATAGAAGAAACCTTTTAGCTTCAGGCTCATGTACTCAAGCACAGGGACCGTGAACCTGGCATCTTCCTGGTGTCCTGCGTAATGCAGCATATATGAGGAGGTTTGATGAATGAATCAAAGGCTCCTAACAAATATATAACCTTTTGGATTTGAACAAACGGTGTTTATGAGCGCCGACATGATTGATGACTGGATCCCATGGAGGCCGACAGTGAAAAAAAAAAAAAAATGCTTTTATTACAACATTGCCCTACAGAAGTGTTCTGCTTGATTTAGCTGTCCTTGGCATTACTAGAGATGAAATCGTGACCACTCTCATCATGAAAGCGATCGCAGCTAGGGGAAACATAATTGAGTGTGGGAATTGGAGAGGAACAGGAAGGAGAATGCAGTACATCTGTCCTACTTTCACACTCGCTCTCTCACAGCTCCGAGTTTGCTACCAGTCTGAGGAAAGTCGAGCATCGATTTCCTGCTTAAAAGCCCTTTACATTCTGAAAGCCCTTACGTTCACATTCGCCCGGCGCAGAGGAGGGAGGGAAGGGAGGAAACGGGTGAGGAGGGATTTACTTAAAATGGAGTGGGAGAGAGATCTCACCTAAAAGGGGAAACAGCATTGTGTTCATACTCCACAGGTAGGGTTAGGATGACAAAGAATAGACCATCAGAAAGGTGGAGGGTGAATAAAAAGGAAGCGGAAAGAGGTACACATGGACCTGAGAGGGGAGGGGGATAGCCTCACATTCATGCAGAAAGAAAGTGAAGGAGCAGGAGAGATGAGATGAATGTGGAGGATCCACCTAAGGTGGAGATAAGGCCAGACAGGGACAGGGGGGGGGGGAACATTTTTTTCTGTTTGTCAGACCTAACTCTAATTATGGCCCGTGTAATTAGTGGATCTCAACGCTGAGTCGCATGGAAACATGCCAATTAGTTCAGCTTTTTTTCTTTCCCACCATCTCTCCTCGCTTAGGTGCTCCCATGCCATTCCTGCTCCATGTCTTGACAGCTCATAAGGCTGCCAGCATATCAAAGAGGTTCTCTACTACTGTTGCCCTTGAGCAAGCGCCTTTTCCCCAAAATGCTTAGGCGGGATTGAAAATAAAGGGAAGCCACGAACGAACCAGTGTTCCGAACAGATGGGAAGAGAGACTGAGGGAGGGATGGGGGAGAAAGGGGGGGAGCGGAAAGGAGGAGACAAAGGGATTGTGTGCAGCTGGAAAGTGTGTGAGACAGGAAAAGGAAGATGGACGGAGAGGGGAGAGGAGGGAGAGAATTCAGAATGGCATCCGAATGAGCCTGTGGAAGGTAAAAGATGTGAGGTGTGCCAAGTCTCCCCAGAGGAATTAGAGGAGCACAGAGAGAGATCAGCCCATGGAGACATGTCACCCCGTCCTAGAATTGGAACTGCTGTCTGTATTTACTGTAGAGAAGCCTCAGTACGCACACACACACACACCCATCCACCCACGCACACACACACACACACCCATCCATCCATGCAAACACACAGCTCATCGAGCCCTTCTCTGACTTGAACTGAACAGAACGCTGTGACTTCAAACTCCTCTAACTCCCTTCAATTCAAATTCCATCCGTGCCTGCTATTTAGCTCAGAAGCACTGCAAGATGCTGCATAAATTAAGCAGCTGGGGGATAGAGTCAGAGAGTATGCCGGTGCCAGCTCCCAGTTCCCTTCGCACCAGGCTGACTTCCACGGGCACAAAATAAGCTTGTCTGACTGACACATCTGAGTTCCGGCAGCCCCTCAACTTCCCCCGAACATTAAAGTCCACTCAGACACCCTTTGTTTACCCCTAGTCTGCCAGGGCGTGTACACGACATCTTATTAGCCCCCGAGGAAACCCTGTGAGCAGAATAACAGCACGGAAGCCTCTCACAGGCTGTGTTGGTGGGTGTCGGTGTTCATGATGATGGCGGTGGAGGAGTGACCACGGATGTTTGCGGTCCAAGGGCGTGTGTTTCCTGATTACAGCACTGACCCCTCGCCCCCTCCTGGCCATTACAGCTGCTCAACACCACTGCCCGGCTTGCTCCGTCCCTCTGTCCACTGGCACTTACCGCTCCGTTATTCTGCTGGGAAACCGGTCATGTTTCTCTTCCAGCCGCCTGTTTATTTCAGACAGCGACTCTCTCACATTGTGTTCTCCTGCACACGAAAAACACAATAGTGGCTCCAGTTTGGATCACGGCACAGAATAATATCAGGGGAGGAGGGAGAGAGAGGTGAGGTGGGGGTGTGGGCTTGGACAGGATGTGTGCTGCTATTTCAGACCGCTGTGGTTTGGTAGTTCTTCGCCGGGTGTTTTAGTCCAAACTGTGTCCTCATTGTTCTAACACTGAGAATGACATCATCCGAGCGGTCACCGATTTGTCACTTGACCCTGACCACTTCTCAGGATGTGATGCAAGTCTTGAGCTGTGATTGGTGGCTTGTTGGACCTGGGCCAAATTAGGAGAGATATTGGTCTCTTGGGAAAGGCTAAGCGGGTTTTCTGAGTGGTTTGAATTCAGACCACTTTGGAATTCTAATATAGATAATGCTATCTTGACTCATTGTCAATCAATCAAATGTATCTTATAAAGCCTTTTTTAACAGCAGTTGTCACCAAGTATTTACACATATACCCATTGTGAAACCCCTTACTGAGGAGAAGTATGAACACGACTCAGGAGTAAATATGAATGTGATTTGGCCTATTATAACCGGGCATTTGGAAATAATCACAGTGGCTTTACAGGGGTGTAAAAAGTCAGATCCTCTGGAGAAAATAAAAATGTCAGTTGGCTTTTCATAGACATTTTGTTAAAGGTCTAAGCGAAATAGCAACATATTCTTGTGGGCAGCAACAACAAGAATCGAGAAAAGCAAGTCATTACGGTCTTTTTTGGTGCACAAGAACAGAAAAACAAACTGTTCACCTTGTTGACTCTGGGATTCAGCAAGTTTAGCAAGTCCATGTAATAAGTTAACAGTACAACCTTTAAATCCGATGTGTAGAGGGGGTTGCAATGATGAAATGCAATCAGATGTTTCGGTTTAGAATTGTAGCTGTATTTAAACTTATTTAGTGCTTCATGCGAGTTGCCCGAAGGGGAAGCACTGCTTTAGCATGATGTTTGTAGCAACGTGTTTTTGTAACCCCAACATTGTATAAACATTTTTCAGAATGAATGACGACCATGTGTATGATCTGCAAATGTTCAATATTAGAAAACTATACCAAAATGCCTATGAATTGCTCTATACAAAAAGGTTCCATTTAAATGGAGTCCCATCTGAAACATGACTTCCAATTTATCTTACAGACCTCTTGGGTAAAATATCCATGAATCCAATAATACTCTGTAGCCAGAACCCTCATAGCTACTGTAATACCACTGTCTGTGGTGTTAGTTTCTCCACTTTGTAGTCTGGCCTGTTTCACTTTATTTTCAATGTATTCCCCTCCTTCTACAGGTTCCAGCACTGGAGGGGTCAAACTATCCTCAAGGAGAAAAGGATGGTGTATATTTCCAATTTAGGTCGCTATCTACCCAGCATTCATCCACTTCGGGTATTATAGGCGGAATCCACACTACTGTTCATACGTTTGTGGTCATTCAGAAATGTTCTTGTTTTTATTTTAAGGTCAAAATAACATTATATTTATCAGAAATACAATGTAAACACTGCAATGTTAAGTTACATTACAATGCGCTACTAAAACGTGAAATACATTTCCAAATTGGCTGAAATGTATCATATGTTACCAATGATAGAAAAACCTATCATATGTTACGGACACTAGAAAAACGTATGATATGTCACATACTCTACTAAAATGTAGCATATATTACAAGTTTACGCAAATCTTGCAAACCCATCTTGCAATGTTGAATGCTGGAGACATCCTACCCACTGCTCCATGCAGGGATATCATATATGGTGGGATGAGTAATCAAGGATGCTACAATATGTAAGAAATGCATTTTCACCTTAGAGTTAAAGTTAAGTACCACAGCACTGTGGTAAAGGTTAGGTAAAGGTTTGGTTAGGGTTAAGTATCACCGCATTGGGGTTAAGGTTATGGTTTAAGTTAAGGTTAGGTATCACAGCACTGGGGTTAAGAATATGGTTTAGGGTAAGGTTAAGGTTAATGTGTAGCAATAAGTAGAGCACCCATCTGCAGTGCCGAAGAACACAGGTTTCAAAGGCATGCAAATATTTTCATAAAATAGTTTGTATATTCCAATTATTATTACTCTCAATGTAACTTCCTTCCTACCTACCTTACGTAATATATCTTATAAATTCTGCTGTCAAAAATGGGCCTCGGAATGCCTACTGTTTTTAGACCCCATGCAGTAATGGGCTCTAAAACATCCGGAAGTTGATCTACAGAATCCAAGGTCCACAAGTTATTTGCTGTCTCAGAACATTTTCATTTAGAAAAAATACATACATTTTTAAGACAATGTAACCTTCTATCAACAAAGTTTAGGATTTCTTCAATACTTTATACATACTATAAATGAAATACACCATTAAAAATGAATGTTGGATTGTATTTACTCTATTTCACTTTGAAAAAGAACTCTGATCAACCAGCAATTAATGCTGTTTAATGTTGTATTGCCAGACTAGTCAAAAGACTTCCAATTTGGTGGAGCACTTTTATGTTCCAATTTATTGGGAGCTTTTTTTAACGCGTCTTGAATTATACGGTAAGGTTTTTCTCTGGGAAACCAAATGTTTGGGATTATGTGTGGTTAATATCCTTGGTTAGGTGGTTAACAGCTTTCATTTGTCAGACAGCCTAGAGTAAGTAGAGTGAGTCTGGAAGGGCATCTAGGAATCTGTATAGTAAAGCTTTCAAAAGTCTTTGTTTGTCTAAATGAATTAATTGTTGCAACTGTAAATGTGATAAGAACATTGTCCAAATATGAGGTCAAGCATTTGCGTCCACAACATGTATTCCTCCGAATTTAAGGTGGCATTGTAGCAAAGCATAGACATGAGACATGTTGTGTGAGGTCAGCTGAGTCAAAGATGACACAAAAGACCTTTCGTAGCTGGTCAGCAGATTGCAGTATGTGAATGTTAAAGTCCTTCGCATCCAATATTGCAGCTTTTTTATGGCACTACGTTTGCCCAGGGCTGCAGTATCAATCTAGGCAGTCGCCAAACCTCTGTTTTGAATCTACGAATCATTCAAACTTCTTTTTGTTTAGGTCAAAAACACTAGGGTCTACTTCTGCCAAAGCCTTACAGAGCTGCAGGGAAAACAATGAAGCTTAAAGAAAGGACAGGATAGTTTATATTGGCTGCCCTTGCCTAAACTACAGTGATGAAGCAGTGACAGTGGTTCAGTTGTAGTTCACGGAGGAGCTTTGAGGGCATCTTGTAGTAATAGTAGTTTCAAGCCAGCTAACGAGGTTGCAAGCTTCAGTGCTGCTGTCCTGACATTGAACTGTGCGACGGTGAGGGTTGCTCTGAAGTTCTTCGTGCTTGTGTTTATGTTTATTATGTACGAGGTGCGGCACTAGCGTTTTATTTTCAGGCGGTGGTTGAGGCTTGCTACCTGGGTGTTGGTTATGTGTTGGGGGTATGTATTGTACAGTGCAGCTGTTGTTTGAGGGCGGGGGTGGAGGATCGTGAGGTAAATGTGCTGACAGACTGTCGGCAGAGGCTCAGGAGGCCAGGTAATTAAGTTGTGTGTGTGTGTGTTTGCGTGTGTGTGCATGGGTGAATGTCTGCGTAGACACTGAGCTGTATGCATGTGTAAACTGATGACGAGCTGTACCTAAAACACACGCACATGCAGACAAACTAGCACACACATGCACACGCAGAATAAGTCTCCCCTCACCCCGCCCTCCCTCTCTTTATCTCTCTCTGTCCACCCCTTTGTGATCCTTTCCCTCTGTCCCTCTCTATCTCCCTCCCTCTCTCCCTCTCACCTTCTCTCTCCCTCTAACACGCTCTCACGGAGAGGCAATGCCCACGCTCGGGCCCTCTTCACATCTCCTTTGTGTTTTTTAAAGGCTCCTCGCACTCTTCTTCGGCTCTGAAATCCCAGCCTACATGAAACAGAAAAGGGCAGGGGTGTCATAATTGGAAAGAATGAGAAAGTAGACACACTCTGACTGAGAGAAGAATGAGCTCTTAATTAGATACTCTTCCTATCTATATACCCTAAAGCAGGGACACATCTCTGAATTCTAATTAAGCGGGGCAGATGAAACTGTACTGTGGCCCAGATACACTTCCTCAGCGCTGGCTAAGTCACCAGGCAACCAGACTGTTGTGGCACCGAGGCAGTCAGTCCGTCCTGCACCATCATACAGGTGGAAACCAGTCAGAGGACAGAGCCTGTCTCACAGGACGTGTATGAAGGACACTTGGGTGAGACCAGACTATTCTCAGCAGGGGTTGAAGTATGTGTGTGTGTGGGACAGGGGGTGACCCTATGTTGACAGTGTGTATGTATGTCTATAGGAGGACTGCCTATTCAGGATTGGCCCATTCAGATCTGTGGGAGGTGTTGTTGCACATGCCGGTCCACGAGCGCTGGTAGTGAGTCATAGTGGAGAGAGACAAGGATGGTGTTGGGTCACAGCAGGTCCCTGTCCTCACCTGTTATGTAGTCATCAACCACCATGGGGCTGTAAGCCATCCGATGGCACCACACAGTAGAGACAGTAATAATCATTAGGATATTCCGAGAAATAATCAAAGTGCCCATGTAACAGTTGATCATAATGACCTCCAAACAGACACCCCGACAAGTTATTTGACTCTGTAACAATATCATTATCCGAAACTCTCTAACAGCAGCTTCCAGTCAAGTTTTACTCTGTTCCAAACAAATGACCAGGAAATGATGACAGCCAGACAGACACACACACATGCTTTATCCCGCCGTCTCTTCTGGCTCTTCCACACAACACATTCCCACCTCTCCCCAACACGATAAGTGGGTGGGGCTGTTAGCAGGGGCCTGAGGTGCACTTGTTTAAGGTGAGCCAGCCCATACAAGCGCCATCCCCAGTTGGAGGATCCAGGGCCATGTGCCACTGGGCTGCCTGTGTCCCTGGTGGGAGAGAGGATGTAACGGGGGAATGAGAGTGATAAATTAGGCCTGTGCTGAATGGGAGGGCCGGGGTACTTCATCTTCCTCAGTTGACCTTGGGCTTATGAGCTGTAATAAAACATTGGCCAAGCACTCCTGAAATTGGTCCTCTCTGGGTAATGCAAAGGCCCACTTTGGCATTAGATCCCCGTTGTCCCAGCACACACGTCTGACGGAATATAGAACCATGGCGGTGCTGTTGCTGGTGTTACCCAGTGTTACAAACACAAAGTTACATCATGACTATGATGCAGAAGATGATGATGTAACAATAACATGCTGATGCTTTATTCTCATGGTGTTGCTGTAAATGTTTGTTAAGGAAGATGAAACAGGCATCAAGGCTGGGCGTTACAAGAGACTTTACGATATTGATGTTCTTACAATATAACTGTAGCACTCCTTCCGCATCACCAGATAAGAGGTTATGAGTAAAATAAGCACAACGATACATAACCACTGAGTAAATGATCTGAATGGTCCAAATTACTAGATCATAATTGTCTGCCTGTGATAATGTATCCTTTTGAAAAGATATTTTGCAAAAAAAAATACTGCTCTTAAATGCAACACTTAATCTAGGCTATAGGGCAGGGCTATTAAACTCTGGTCCCGGAAGACCACTGAGAGTTTTTGGCTTTGGCAAACCGGTAGTTATCAGCACTCAGCCGGTGTCCCAGGTCTGAACCAGTCCGTGATTAGACAGAAAGAATGAACATCTCCAAGACAGGGCTCTAAGCCCTAGGCTATAAAATGAAAAAATGTGTACTCTACATTCTTGTCTTTTGGTTTCTGTTTGTTATTTTCCATTATCTTGAACATAGCTTGTGTCTTTGGTTATTAGCCCCACCTGTGTTAGACACCTGTTCCCAAAAAGCATCCCCTAGTTGTCTCTTCATTTTTGTTCTCTCATTGTGAGGTGTCGTTGTTTGTAATTTGTCACTCAGTGTACAAAGCCTGATTTTTCAGTTTAGCTTTGTTTTTGCCTGCTGTTTTGCCTACCTGTCTGCCGTTTGACTGCCTGCCTTCTGGACTACCCGCCTTCTTGACTGCCTGCCTTCCCGCGTGTCTAGTGTTTTGACCATTTGCCTGCCTGACCATGATTCCAGCCTGACCCCTAAATAAACCAGCCGGTCGCTCTGCTTCTGGGATCAAACCCCTTCTGCCTGTGCTGAGTGACACATGTCCCTAAATAGTTCTAGTGGATTCCACTTGCCCTGGTGAAGATAATAATACATTGATGTTACGCATAACACATAAGCTCTTCTTTTTCTCAGACAGCTTAGTTGTAACAGCAGCACCCATTGTTAAGATATTTGGGAAGTTAAACCTAACACATTAATATATTGTAATGGAAGTGGAACTTCAGATGCTTTGGTACTATTCACAAAAGTATGCGGTTACGTATTTCACCACGCTTAGTACAAAAACAACAAATCAACTCTAAGTACAAATTACATTGACAAAAACATTTATAGAAAGACCAGTTTCACACTGAAATATATTATGTTCATTTCAAATCTTTGTTGATAGAGCAGGCTTCTATCGAGCCAAAACTTGACAGTGTCAGTGAAATATAATTGGCCAATGAACAACTTCCTTTCTGCCACATAAGCCACTGCTTGGGTCTTACAATGCGATCGCTCCTCACCTCATTGAGTTCCTCAATTACATTTTGTGTAATACATTGCACCATTCAGAGGAGATTCAGGAATGGTTTTGGCCAATCCCTGATTCTTAACCTTAGGCCTGTCCCATAATGTCCTTTCATTATGGATTATAGTGATTGAATCACTAATCTTCTGGTGAAAGATGTTTATGAACCAAATTAAAGCAAAATCATTGTTTCAAATTCAATATTCAATGATTTACAAGAATGATATATTTGGAGTCTTGTACTAAAAATGTTGAAACATTGCACCATTCTATTGATAATAGAACCAAAGTGCTTAAAAGAAAACAGCAATTTAGTAGCCTAGGCGGTTGTGAGTATTCTGCATCATCTTCACCCTAACCCTCACATTTATTAAACAGAATAAATAAATGAGTACATTACCACTGAGTTGTTTTAAATCTAAACATAAAAAATACTGCTATAGCTTTAAATAAAATGACCTCGTAATTGCTGTGCTTGTTAGACGGACATAACTATTTACATGCTTGTCCCTGCGATGTGACTATTTTCATTCAGGGATATATCCTACTTAATGTGTGAAAGGGGCTTATGACTTTATATTTATTTAGCTAGTTGTTTGCTTCTAAACTAGGGGATCATTTCTTGGGGGAGTTGAAAACAGAAAGGCAAGTACATTGACATTGCCAGTTTAGTAGTTAGCCTAGGCCTAGTCATTTAGATATCCTAAAATCATGGATAAACTGCATGACACAAGAAGTCCCAAAGTATACCTTGCTATTTGGATTATTTACTTGAACATACAATCTGAAGTCTTCATGGAGAAGGTAGGCTAACCACATTGCTAATGCTAACCACTGAATGGCAGAAGCATGTCATGTTATGTGGCTATAATACTTGCTTTCGTTTAATGGTCACTACTGTTTACATACCATGTGCGGGTATTTGCGTTTTAAGGCAAGTTCCACCATTCCAGGTACAATACCAAGCCAGACCGGGTCCAGCATATCTAGCACATTACACCCGTATATCTTGAAAACGGAGCAATGTTGATTCAAAATACTTGACACAAGATAAAGCAGATACCCACAAGTATTTTGATATATAACAACATTTTGACCAAAACCGTAGTTACGACAATCTGCCTTTGGACGGCAGTGTAGTTTTTACTCTGATACTAATACCTACAAATATATATAATGGAACAACACGTTGTATCCATAAATAAGGCTCATGGAATATATCACAATGCTGAGCTCACAAGGTTACAAAACGGTATTCAAGCCCACCTGTGAAGGTATGGGCACGGGTGGAGGGATACGCACGGGTGGAGGGATACGCACGGTGGAAGAATATGCACGGTGGAGGGATATGCGCGAACGTCCCAAAACCTGGAAATGCACGATGCAATTTGGAGTGGTTACTTGCGAACGGTTTGGAAATATCCATTGGAGAGAGTGGAGAACTGACAATGCTGCAAACATGACTGGGATTTCACCAACTGTGAGACAATTAGCATTATTTGTCTAAATTGGAGTGTATCCACCACTACACCACTGGCCCAGCCTATGATCGCTGTCCCTCTGGTAGACAAAAAAAGTAACATTTAGCTTGTCACATATTAAACAACAAGTCATGTCCTTTGCAACTGAATGCCAATCACTTCATGTGGCACTCTTCGTTATCTGCACACATCTTCATCCAGAGAAGGGTAGAAATAATTTAAAAAGAAGTGCTGCATAGTTGGCTGTCTGTGCTACATAAAATCAGATTTGATTTTGTTTGATTTTAATGCTGCCAGAAATCTCTATAAAAATGCCTGGGCCTGAGCCCAACCTAGCACTTGTTTAGACCCTAGGTGCAAAAGCCAGTATTTAACTGTTTCCTTTTTTCAGTTGGATACATTCTCCTAACCCTGTCAATGTCACAGCAGAAAATACTGTATCAGCCAGGCCGGTGTTCCTCTCCACTGGAGAAAGCTCCTATTTGGGGTAATAACTCTGCAACAAACAGCAGCTGAGCTCTCAGAGGTCCTCTGTATAGCATATTATTGTAAGACATTACTTTCAATCTTCCGGTTCCAGTCCTGATGCTTTAGAGGGTTCTTTCTCAGGAAATGCCAGGCTGTAATGGAACCATACAGAACCTGGCCTGCCTACTTAGATAAATTTGTATGTTTGGTAAAATCCATGTATTCCTTTTGTAGGAATCCTACCTGATTAACTATAGAGTCATAAGAAAGAGTTATTTGACAAAAAAGATTGCAAACCTTTAAATGCATGATTTGTTCTTCTTTACGGGCTTTGAAATCACTGGGTTTCAATACAGATCATATAATTTCCTTCCAGCCCATTTGTCTTCTCTCGTCCTGCCTCATTCTCATCTTCACATCCTGCCTCATTCTCATCTTCACATCCTGCCTCATTCTCATCTTTACATCCTGCCACATTCTCTCCCTCACGTCCCGCCTCATTCTCTCCCTCACGTCCCGCCTCATTCTCTCCCTCAAATCCTGCCTCATTCTCACTCTTGCTTAATTATGAGCTAAACACCTCAGCACACTCAGCAGTCAGCCTTCCCAGAGCCCTGACCCTGGTCTGGACCCCTCAGACTGTCCTCAGTCTCTACCTGTCACTCCTCTCCCTCTTTCCTTGCTCCTTTTACTGTGTCTGTTTCTGACTCCTGTCTCTCTCTCTCTCTCTCCTCTCTCTCTCCTCTCTTCTCGTCATTCATTCTTCAGTTTTCCTCTCCTTGTATTTTTTCTCTTTCATCTATCTTTTCTGCGTGCAGCTTTTCATCATATTTTCCCTTTCCTCAGAAAGTCGAACATTTCAGGCCTGCTTAGGTATGCATCATGAAGTGCACATTTAGACATGATATGGAACTGATTATGTCAGCCCACCCGTTTCTTTCGGTCCCTTTTTTATTCTTTTTCTCTGTTTTTCTATTTTATCTATTTTATCCCATCTCTCATTGCTCCCTGGGGTGTGACAGTCACTCCTGACATTCCGTGACACACTCCACGGTCATTACTCCCAGAGAGATGAGCTGACGTGTGTATGAATTAATGTGTGTGGGTGTTGATGGGTGGGTTTAGTGTATGTGTGTCAAGATTGGATATGTGAATACTTGTGTGTTTCTAAAGAATGATTTAACGTGTGTGTGTGTGTGTGTGTTTTAGCACTCTGATAACCGCCCAGAAAGTGTGACGGTCACACATATTCTGTCAGACTCTTCAGACCCTCAGGCAGACATGTGTCTGTCTTCCTCCTGTCCATTTAGGCAACCCTGCCTCACCAAGCACCAACACCCCTCTGGCACTCTCCTCACAGGTATACACACACAGCACATTCACACACAGTCAAGCACAGAAATTACCTCCCGCTCCGACACACAAAATGTTTCGTTGTTATGTGTCATTATGACTTTCTCTGAACATCAGAAGATGGAGTCCCCTGGATGTCTTTAGTTTTTTGGGCACACACTCAACTGTGCCTAAGAACGACCCTTACCTGTGTTACATTGGCCCTTACCTGTGTTGCATTGGCCCTTACCTGTGTTGCATTGGCCCTTACCTGTGTTGCATTGGCCCTTACCTGTGTTGCATTGGCCCTTACCTGTGTTGCATTGGCCCTTACCTGTGTTGCATTGGTCCTTACCTGAGTTACATTGGCTCTAACCTGTGTTCCATTGGCCCTTACCTGTGTTACATTGGCCCCCACCTGTTGTACATTGGCCCCCACCTGTTG